>CAJPDP010029697.1:0-15482 GCA_905336975.1 Bombina variegata variegata
ATTTGAAAAGCAAGAATGTAAGTTTAGATGCAGACCCATTTTTGGTGAACAACCTGGGTTGTTCTTGCTGATTGGTGGATAAATTCAGCCACCAATAAACAAGTGCTGTCAATGGTCTGAACCAAAAATAGGCTGGCTCCTTACCTTAGATGCCTTTTTTTCCAAATAAAGATAGCAAGAGAGCGAAGAAAAATTGATAGGAGTAAATTAGAAAGTTGCTTAGAATTGCATGCTCTATCTGAATCACAAAAGAAAAAAATTGGGGTTCAGTGTCCCTTTAATGTGTTCAATATATATTTTAAAATATTTGTTTAAAGGGTAGCCAAAACAAAGGAGTGTATTTCAGTTTATTTTTGCAATTAATATGAATTAGAAAAAAATGTGTCAAGGAAAAGCTTAGTGGATATACACATTGATAAACTGCTCAGGCAAAAACTCAGCTTGCCAAGTAAGCCACCCTCAGCTCTCTAAATAGGTGTAGCATTTAAATGAAACAGCAATAGCTTTTACCAGATGCATTTTTGCTAACACTTGTATTACCAAAATGCTTCTATACAAAACAAAAATGCACTCACATCCATATCATTTTTTACTATTAAGCCCCTTTAAGCTCCAGTGGTATCATTATGGTGCATTACTGATTCGAGGAAAACACTACTATTATACTACATATATCCACCCAACTAAAATACCAGTAATTTTGGGTTAATAACTTGGGTAAATGTGACATTGTGGACATGCACCATAAAGAATACTAACAAGCACATTAACTTTATTCATATATATGATTTATTTATGTGGTTTGGCCCCAAGCATATTTATACAGTCATTCTGTTTAAAACAGTTTATTTTTCTACTTCATTGCTAACTGCCATAAAAAGACATTAAAGATGCAATACAGCAACATATAAACTGAAGATACTTGTTAAGTACTTAAGTTTTGGCAGATATACAACCTCTATTTGATTTGAATAAAGCAAATGTGAAGTCACAGCACGGACCAAATAAAGCACAAGATGTGTAGATGTTAGATGCTGATGGTTCATTTACTGTAACAAGGAAGGAGCCTAACTGGATAGCATCTGGATTTTAATACAGCTTAGTATTCATCAAGGAATCATTTTAGAAAACAATCAAAATCTGCTAAATCTTCTAAGAATTCAAAGAATGTTTCTGTGAGAAAAATACCCTTATTCCTATTTTATACTATAAAGCTGATTTACTATAGTGGGAGCTAACTCTTCAAACTTTAGTGAATTAGCTTAAAATAATGAGGTTTTTATTGGAGAGATTTGTCTCAGTGGACCAAGGTTTAAAAAAATGTTTTTAAATGGACATAATAGGAAATAAAATTTGTGGGGTACACACCAGAGTATCAGGGACTCAGGAGGTTGATGGTGGCCTGTCACTGTTTTGAAGGTGGAGCCGTGTTAGGAAAGGTGGGATCATGGATGGTTAGTGGGTGGGGTTGTGTCTTGTTGATTGGCTGGTGTGTATGGGCAGTTTGTGGGCATGCCTGATTGCTCCATGGGTGGGATTAAGGTAAATTCTGTGAAAGGACATATGGATGTATCAGAGGGACAGTGGGACAGAGCTCAGAATCAGGGAGTTTCCCTCTCAAATAGGGACAGTTGGAAGGTCTTAAGAGTATACTACTGTGCAGCAGTGTAATGAACCAGGCTTTTTTAATGCCAAGACTGGTGTTGCTGGGTAGCTCTGTTCACTTGCCTGTCAATCAAGCTTGTGAAAAGGGCATACTTACCAATCAGTACACTCTATACAGGGCAGGTTTACTTCTAATATCATGGTGGTGTTTACATGCAATGTCACATTTGGTATAGCAATATTAGAAGTAAACCCTTTCTGTACGGTGAGAACTTACTTTACAGTTTTGTGCAATTGTATATTGGCTCAATATAGACAATGTAGGCATTGCTCAATATAGAAAAAAAAATATATATTTTTTAATTCAATTAACACAGGGCAAACTTTAAAAAGCCCACTATTGTAAACTGGAAAAGTCGTGCCTACTTTGTTCTGCAGGATATTAATATTCCATAAACTCTTGTTTCTAAAAACTAAGAAGTGCCAAAATTTAATACACTTCTTTTAATTGCATACTTAGATTAAATACATAATACACTCTATTACAGTATAATGCATATATATAACACACCATATACACATGCACACCATATACCCACAATGCCCCAATTCAAATGAGTGTATTATTAATATTTTGTTTTAATTAACAATGGTCATTGCATAAATAGAGAAGATATAGGCATTCCATGGTCGTAGCTTGTATAGCATTGAAGAAACTAAGCAGGTATGTTCTAATGTTCTAACCAATAGACGCTAGCTTAGTTAAACATTTTCACATAAATGTCCCACCACTTTTTCATTGGGTGAGATGAGCATATTTAAGAAATATACAGCATTTAAAGAGACATGAATGTTTCTTTCATGATAGAGCAGGCAATTTTAAACAACCTCCTAATTAACTTATATTATAAAAATGTTCCTCATTCTCATGGTATCTTTTTGTTGAAAAGCAGGGATGTAAGACCATGTCTGAAGCCCTATATGGCAACAGTTTTGCAAGAATGGTATACAATAGAAAGTACACTAGATGGCAGCACTACTTCCTGCCATGTATTGCTCCAGACAGCTACCTAGATATCTCTTCAACAAAGAATACCATGGGAACAAAGCAAATGTAATAATATAAATATTTTTTTAACTATATACTCTCTCTGTATCACAAAATAAATATTTGGATTTCACATCCCTTTAATGTGAAATTTAGATTTGCATTCATTGGCAATGTGCCCGTAATGTTCAAAGGTAGAGAGCCCTATAGTTAGGCTGACCATATTGCCGCTTTAAGAAGGAACACATATGAAAAATACATATGTGAGGGTTCCTATACAAAACCATTTCTTTAAACAGCCCTGAAAACAGCCCTGACATATGTATTTTTTATATGTGTCCATTTTTAAAGCGGCAATATGGTCAGCCTAATTATGCTTCACTTGTAACCGAGGCTATAGAGCAGCAATGTACTACTGGGACCTAAATGAACAGATTTGGTGAGACAATGAAAAGAGCCATATTCACCAATCACCAGCTAGCTCCTAGTAGGCTTCTCCTGAGCCTACCTAGGTATGCTTCTGAAGAAAGGATACTAAGAGAACAAAGTAAATTTGATAATAGCAGTACATTTAAAAGTCTCTTAAAATTATATGCTCTAACAAAACCATGAAAATGTAATTTTCACTTTCATGTTCCTTTAATAATAATAGCATACATTTTACTACAGCAAAACATTCATCATGCATGGGTGAGATGTAGATACATTCAACTAAAATAAAATATTTCTAAAGAATGTACAGCAAAACATAACATCATTTACAACTAAATAAAAATACCTGGGATCCAAAACAGGTACACAATCAAATCACAGGAAGATCTATCCCAGCTGTGACAAAGGAATAAAAGAGACCTGCATTGAATTCCTCCAGGTGGAAGAAAGACACCTGCAACCGCAATGAACAGAATAAAAGACACCCACTGACAACCCCATTATCTTTTGTAGCAAGTGGTCTTAAAAGTAGAAAAGGAAACAGAATAACCCTGAGAAAGGTGGTGGCCCTATAGTTTATTCATTAACTTACTGAATTTGAAATAATTATTTTAAATTTCAATATGTTATCTAAACAAATGACAAAATACATCTCTAAAAATATATTAATTCATTATTTAATTATTCTTTAAACCATTCTGAAAATTACTTATTACATCTATTTTTATATTATAGGATTAGACTCTTCCTTTATAACACGAAAGAGGTGGTCACAATTTGCTTTTAATATTTATGTACTGTCATTCCGCTGTAATTATATTGTGCCATTGTAGGGATCTATTCCATGCTATAGAATTGCCATGCAAGGTGCTTTGCTGTGTAATTTTCAAATTTAAAGTCATGTAAATCAATCTAAACCCAGTTATCATTTGATTTTCCAGTGGCTTTATACTACATTAATTCCACCAATATTTTGGATTAAGGCAAATTGACCCCTGTATTCCAACTCATCAAACACCTTTGAAGCAGATTTTGGACTTTCCTGTTTCAGGAGCCATAAACTCTAAAAAAAAAACACATTTTCGAAGTGGGATGTTGCTGTTTGCATTGCTTTTTCATGTTCATGCTCACTAAACATTTCATCAAATACAATTGTTTCATGGTTTAATTAAAAATTAAAAATGATGCACAAATGTAGCACAAATTGCTTTTTTAACTACAGAGTACAATAAATCTGTATTTAACAAATGCAACCTATAGGAAGCTCATGTATGATTACAGTGAAGTGTTTGTACATTCTAAAAAATATTGGGCAAGATTCATTGACCCCCCTTATTAGGTTGCCAAGGGAGCTTTAAAGGTGAAATCATTGAGTCTCATTTCACCCAACCTTCTAAGCCTAGTGTGCCTTCCTAAATTTAACATCCATAGTTGTGTTACGTGTCCAATACATGAAATCTCATGAAACAACTTACTGCTAAGAAGTTAAAAGGACAGTAAAATTAATCTTAAATGGATTGGATAGAGCATGCAATTTTAAACTACTTTCCAGTTTACCTCTATTATAAATTTTGTTTAGTTCTCTTGGCATCCTTTGTTAAGGAGTAATTATATGCAAGCTCAGGAGCGGGCATGTGTCTTTAGCCATCTGGCAGAAGTGTTTGCAACAAAGTTAAAAGCAGAGTTGCAAACACTGCTGCCAAAGAATACTAAAGACATGCACAATCCTAAAATCCTATCAACCTACCTAGGTTTACTCTTTAACAAAGGATAACAAGAGTATAAAGTCAATTTGAATATAGAAGTATAAAGGAAAGTTTGTTAAAATTACATGCTCTATCTGGATCACAAACATTTAATTTTGACTTTACTGTCATTTTAAAATAGGGGTGCCCAAAATCTTGATGGCAGTCTACCAGTTGACCGCCTTGCCCTTTAAGGTAAGTTGTGGAACAATAGTATGGCTGCACTATAATGCTGCCAGGAAAAAGAGAGTGCTAGCGCGCTAAAGTATAATGCAGCTGCAAAGGAAAAAGGATATTAGGATAGCCCGGCCACACTATCCATTTCATGGCAGCATTACTTAAGTGAGACCCCGCTATCCTAATTGCTTTGCAGAGCTATTCTTTTCATGGTAGCATAACTTTAGTGTGGCTTCGCTACTCTTTTGACATTATTGAAAGTAAGTCATTGTCAGTAGATACTCAGTCTTGAGCAAAACCATCCCAGCTTCAAAGGGTCCATCCCAGTGTTCTTTAGGACAAGTAGTTGTCCTGGTTTTTAATGATGAGGAATAATAATACAAGAAAAATAAAAATTAGTTTATCATAAAATGATTATTATTTTTCTTGTATTATTATACCTCATCATTGACTTGATTACAAGTGGTCACTTGTAACTTTTACCTTAATATTTGAAATTGACCCCAATACAAAAATTCCCCTTACACTGTTAACCCGTTAACTGCTAACCCCCAAAACAAAGTACCCCTAAAAAACAAAAATCTCCTACTGAGCATGTTCAAAAGTGCACAGTATATACATGATACATGGGGCAGGGAAAACTGGATTGATTTTGAAATTTGCCAGAAAATATTCTACTGCTCATTTTGAGTTCAAGTAAGTCCTATTGCAATGTCTTTTATTGTGTATTTGTTAGTTATTCAATTCTACTGTATTTAATGGTTCTTTAACATTTATAGATGTGTTAAATGGCCCAATACATGATATCTCACATGGCAATTACTAGAATTGTGAAAAATAAATACAATCACAGCAATTTGGAATACATTTGTAAAATGGAATCTGGAAATGCTTGCAATTTAAAAATAATGTTTCTTTATACTAAAGTAGTCTTGCTGGATAAAACATTATTTGTCTTGGTACCAACTAAACTGTGACTTTGCATGCAGGAGTTAAAAATAAGTGATTAGCTGTGCCAAGTTCCTCATAATGTGTATGTCATTGTCTTTTACTATATGAAAGTAGAGATATGTCATGTATTGTATAGAAAGAAAGCCAAGATACAGACCCACCTATAGCTCTGAACAAAGGCTATTTAGCTAACCTGAATGGGAATGGTAGTGGGCTGTGTGATCAGAGCGCGTAACTATACCATTTGTAGCGACCTGCAATTATGTTCATGCGTATCACTGTATAGGAGATCTGAACGGCCTGTTCTTCTCCTATAACAAATTGCACTAAGCTCTACAATGTAACTATAGCCGCTGCAGCGTTTGTTATAATCATGAAAAGGTAATTTGAGCGACCCATGCAGGAGCCCGCTCCAGCGTGTTCATAAGACAACTTATATATCTTATTGTTAAATATAACTAAACCTTTACCAGCTACACAAAGAAGCTGACTTTGGAAAACTTGGCTCACTACTGTACCCTTGGAAATAGCCTCAGACTGACCTAAGCCATATAACACACTCCCACTATCTCCTCCCACATTCAAATAGAAAGCTGGCTGTCAGCAAGACAGCGTCAACATAATCTAACAAGATAACACATATGCTTCAGATTCCAATTACAATCAAGATTTGAATATCGCCTTTAAAGCTAAACATCGACTGCATGTATTTCATTACCATTTACTTAACAATTTATGGAAAAACCGCAAGTGTCGTATAATGATTACACGAGTGGCAACCACATATAATCAGAATGGAAACACACATGGTCTGGTAAACAAACCAAGAACCAATCAGACACACTAGGATATGACATCATAACCAACCAAACCTCAGAGACTACAAGGTCTGACATTCACATTGCAGGCAGTATACCGAACAATGTAACGGTTTAAAACAAGTTTTTTGTTTTTTTTTAATTTATCATTTTTATTTGAGTTTTCCACAAACAAACAATATACAAAAAAAATAATACACAATCTGTGTATTTATAAAAACAGACGAAACAAAAACAATCATTTTAGTCTAGATCAAGGTATCGTAACCAAATAACCTTGTACCCAGTGATGTCTATTGACTAGGACTCTCTATACTAAAAATATATCATATGATCTGACTTACCAAGACAATATCTGAAACTGGGACTTTTGTGCGACACCGACTGTCCATTTAGAAAAAAAACACCTTGCCGGTGCCACCTTCCTATGTCCTCATTGGAACTGCCTCAGTTATAACCATTCTAAAAGAGGGTAGGGGGCCCGGGGTGAGGAAAGGGGAACGGGGAGAGAAAGTGAAGGGGAGAGAAAAAAAAAAGGGGGGGGGAACCCCCCCCCCGATTTGTTTCTTTTTCTTTTCTTTTTCCCCTTCTTTTCTTTTTTACTTACTACTTCTGTACTAACCACTGAGTGGGTAGGATTCCTGAAACAATGAGATTCAAAAAGGGGATTGAGTTTTGAAATGGCTCCAGAAATTGTCGCTGTGTCACCAAAGGCCAGGAGCATATTAAATTCTTCCATTTACGGAAGTATTTCCTAAGTTGTCTTTCAGATCCATCTTTCAACTCTTGTCTCTCCACTATCATCTGAAATTTAACGTTGTTTATAAGTTCCCCAAAGCTTGGAGCCTCTCTCAATTTCCAATTTTTGAATAATAAATTACGAGCTGCCAGAATCACTGTATTTATAAAACACCTTACCCCTGGCGACTCTAAATAATTTAGAAAAAAAACATGAATCGGCAGTAGGACAAATTGAAGATTGAGGAGGCTATTGATCCAATACTGTATTTTTAGCCAGTATTGTCTAACTTTAGGACAGCTCCATAGACAATGCATTAAATCTGCACCTGCTTGGTTGCATTTAAAACAATTACCTTGGTTAGATGGTGACCACTTACTTAACCTTGCCGGAGTAAGATAAAAATTATTGATTATTTTGCACTGCGACTCTCTCCAGCTAACGCATTTTGTGGCTTCATAAGACCATTTAATACTATTAGTAATATCATCACGTTGTATTGTGCTGAAATATTTCACAAATTTATCTCTGACTTGGTTTATATGTAATTGGCCTTTGATATTCATTAATTTCTGGTACCATACTGAAATAGATCGTTTCCCTGCTTGGTATAATTTCAAGTATGGACTTATCTGATCTTGCTCCCAGTCTTTGCCCACTAACCTTGTGTATGTCTCGATGTAGTGCCGCGTTTGTAAATACGCATAAAAACTCTTAGCTGGAAGATTAAATTGCTCAGCTAGACTCTCAAAAGTACGGATCTGACATACCCCAGCCTCCTTGAACTGCGCAAATTCCCTGAGCCCTTTCTCTATCCACCCCTGGAATAACCTGTTATAATTCCCTGGTGGAAAATCCACACACCCTACTATAGGTAATAAGGGGGACACCCGAAATTCTTGGCCAAGTAGGATACAATATTTTTGCCAGGCTAAAACGATGTTTGACATTGTACCTACTTGTCTCACATTATACGGAAGTTTATTGTAGGGACAGTGCAATATAGCTTGTAAACCGAATGGGGTTATCAGCTCGGATTCTAAGTTATAATATGTTACATAATCAGCCTTAGTCAGCCAATCCAGACCAAATTTAATCAACGCAGCATAGTTGTAATATTTAATGTTTGGTAAAGCTAACCCCCCCAATAGCTTTGGATTAGTCAGCTTCTGCTGTGATATACGTGTTTTTTTCTTGCCCCATATAAAAGTAGTACATGCTCTGTTATAGCATTCTACGTCCTTGTTTTTAATAAAGATAGGTAGATTTTGTAATAGGAATAACAGCTTTGGAAAAAAGATAGTTTTTACTAGCATAATCCTTGCCGAAATCGACAAATAATATAAATTCCATTTGTTGAGGTCGGTTTGAATGTTATCAAAAAATCCTCTCAGATTTAGATCATACCATTCTCTAGGCTTACTAGTGATCCTAATTCCTAAATAGTTGATGTAATGAACTTCTCTAAATATATTGTTTAAGCTATGCCTTGTTTTGATGACCCACAGCAATTCGGACTTGGTGGAATTAACTTTATAGCCTGAGAATGAACTGACTTTGCTATGATTTCTAAGAATCTGGGGATGCTCTCTGCTGTATTTTGTAAAAACATTAAGATATCATCTGCAAACAATGATATAAGCAGATTCTGACTACCTACGTTAACCGGTTGCAGCTCTTTCCTTATAAATATTGCTAGTGGTTCTAACGCTAAATCAAACAATAATGGCGATAGTGGGCATCCTTGACGTGTGCCTTTCCCTAAAACTATATATTGTGACAATTCTCCGTTGACCAAAAGTTGCGATCTCGGTTTATTATAGATAGATTTAATCAGGCCAACCAGGCAGCCGGAGAAATCAAAATTTTCCATCGTTGTTATCAGATGGTCCTATACAATAGAGTCGAATGCCTTTTCGGCATCCACCATAACTAATGCAATATCCTTATCATTACTGCCTACGCCGTCCTGTTTGGCCCGATGAAAAAAATCCAGCATTGTTAAGACTCTGCGCATATTGCGCACTGCGTTCCTTCCAGGAATAAAGCCCGCTTGGTCTGGATGTATCAGTTTTCCTATTACTTTTTTGAGTCTATCCGCGATCACCGTCATAAGTAATTTGTAATCTTGATTTAAGAGTGATATTGGGCGGTAGGAAGAAAGACTCTCTATATCCTTGCCCTTCTTATGGATTAATGTTATAATTGAATCCGAAAAATACAGTGAGTCTATTTTTTTTTTAAGATAGTATTCATTGAATAGTTTTGTCATGGTGCCTGTCACTGTCTCAGATAGAATTCTATAAAACTCTATTGATAGGCCATCTGGACCTGGCGCTTTACCTACTTTTGATTTCGGTATACTTTTTAAAAGCTCGGTTTCAGTTATAGGTGCATTTATCTGCTGTAGGTCATCTGCTGAAATTTTAGGGGTTGTAATCCCTTTCCAGAATTGATCTTTAACTTCTTTATTTATTTCTCGAGATGCATATAGTTTCTGGTAATATTTAAAAAACGCATTTCTAATTTCCGAAGATTTAATATATGTTCTATCCCCCTCTCTAATCGCAGCAATTAAATTGTTTTTTCTACAGAGCTTAATAATTCTTGCCAGATGTTTTGCGGAGACTACCTGATGACCTTGATAAGTTGCTCTTGTCTTGAGATCCTCCCCTGCCCATTTTTCTTTCAGGAAAACCTCCCTTTCTACCTTTGCTTGCGTATAATTAATCCATGTGGCCTGGTTCTGGTTTTTTAAATATTTATCATATGCATTTCTTAATTGATTTGCTAACTGGATCTCCCTGGCTCTCATTTTCCGAGTCATTCTGATCATGTATGCCTTAATCTGCTCACGGATCACCGCCTTGCCTGCCTCCCAGAAGATTCCCGTTCTATGCATATATTCTGAATTTTGTATGGAATATTCTTGCCATTTACTTTTTAACCAATTAACAAAATGAATGTTTTTGCTCATATAGGCCGGAAAGCGGAACGTGTTAATTTTCTTATCCGGTCTTATTCCTGGAGAGATCCTAAGATTTATAATCGCATGATCCGAAAGGATTATTTCTGCAATACTTGATTCTATCTCTAACCTCAAAAGATGATCTTCTATCAAAAACATATCGATACGGGAAAAGTTTCTATGCGCTTTAGATTCGTAAGTGTAAGTCCGCTCATCTGGATGCTGAAGCCGCCAGATGTCTTTCACCTTTAATACTTTAATAAAATTACGAAACTGCTTTGACTCGCTGTTATTTGAACATTTATTCTTAATTCTGAATCTATCCAGTTCAGGATACAACGTACGATTCATATCGCCTGCTATAACAAGATTTTGACCTAAAAATGGTGCAAGTTTATTCTTGATCTTATGCCAAAAGTGTGTCTCCAATTTGTTTGGTCCGTAAATGTTACATAAGGTCCAGATTATGTTATTTATCCTTAATTGAAGAATGATATATCTACCATTTGGGTCTAGCTCTTGCTTAACTATTTGATAAGATAAATTCCTATCCAGCATAATGGCTACCCCACGCTTACGTTTATTGCATGGTGTAGCGACAATTTCTGTTATCCAATTAACTTTTAACTTTTCTATCTCAGTTCTTTTTAAAGGTAATTCTTGTAAGAAAATAATGTCGGGTTTTTTACTCTTCAGCATTTTCAATATATTTTTCCTCTTAATAGGGGAAGTTATTCCACCTACATTCCATGATACCATATTTATTGGTGTTGACATAATCTAACTATATTGAATTTTTTGCCTGACTCTCGAGGGGAAAAAAAAAAAAAGGGGATAATAAAATAATCCTCCCTCTCTCCCCCCCCCGAACCCCCCCTAGACCCCGCCCCCATAGATCCCTCCTATTAACTAATATGTGTAGATTCCGTAGAGTGCTTGTTCTTGATCCTAACATAACATATTATTTTGTGATTGCTTCAAGAACAATTCTAGGACCTCCTATCCTGACCAATTTCAATATTATTCTCATCGCAGAACGTTTTGGCCTCCTCTACAGAATTTAATACCACAGTACCTTCCATACTTAGCACCGTTATTTTAGCTGGATATTTCATCATTGTTTTAAGACCTGCTTTTAACAGCCCTGAACAATAGGGGGCCATTGCCCTTCTCCTAGTTGAAGTCTCCAGGGAAAAGTCCTGGAACAATAGGATTTTTTTTCTGTCTATAACTATAGGTTTTGTTTTCCTATACTGTCGCATGATGTTGACCTTGTCCTGAAAACTCAGATATTTAATCAGTATCATCCTTGGGCGTGTATTCCCATCTAGAGTATGTCTAATAGTGCCAATCCTATGTGCCCTTTCTACCTGAAGCGGGCCATTCTCAGTTTGTATACCTAATAATTTTGGAAGGATTCTAGCTCTGAAACCTATTAGGTCCTCATATTCTTTTGTTTCTGGGAGTCCCACCACCCGTTCATTACTGCGGCGGGACCGATCTTCCAGATCCTCAACTTTAAGTTGCAGGGCCCTAATTTGCTCATCATGTTTAGACATAGTTTTACCCTGTGTATCAACTTTATCCTCCATGTCTGAGACTCTATTTTCTACTTCTGTGATTCTTTCTGCAAACAGTCTAACTTCCTGCGAAAGATCACCTATCTCTTTCTTTACGATTTCAAATTGTGGGAGAATTAGCTCTGCCAGCTGATTTATTGTCATCTGATTTTCTGACTCCCTCCCTGGACTACCAGGATTTGTTTCAGAATGAGTTTCCTGCAGATTTTTCTGCTTTTTATCTCTTTTAATTGGCATACCTGGTGATCTGTTTTTAACATTGGACATATACTTATCCATGGGTTATTCAGACTATAATTAAATACCTATATTCTACCAAGCTCTTTACCTCTGCTAGGTCTTTTACCCTCGCAGCTCCTTTGACTTGTACCTATACTTTAAGCTCTAGCACCTTATAGCTACCCACCTGATACTTATCCCTTTATATATATTGATGCGGCTAAGATGTCTTAGTTAACCCCTCTTCCTCTATTATAATTACACCTATAGCAAAAAACCCTAAGTTCGTCAGTGATTATTTAAGGGGGCACCTCATCAAATGTGCTCTAATTAATTCCGCCTTTGGACCTTACTACAGAAAATAACACTTATGACTTTAGGTCATGTGAAACCTAAAAAGAACAGTAGGAGGAACAGTTTGTCACCAATAAACATGCATTAATGAAAGATAGGACAATTACTGTTGTTACCAGCCTAGGTTCCTACTTTACCTAGAGTCCTGTCTTGGTTACCAAAAGATATAAACAACCAGTTGAGACCTAATCATTTACACCACGATAATCATAATCATAATCATTTACAAGACAACAAAATATTAATGCTTTTTCTAAGCCCTGCTTAACTTACGAGATCAGACAGGATCAAGTGCATTTTAAAATTATACCATTTTCATAGCGGGAAGCAACTTTATAATGTATTGAACTGTAAGTAACAAATCTAAATCTTATTCCTTTAACTTATTGCCTGCAACCTTTGTGAGCACACATACGTTTCATCATATATAATAAGACCAATTTTTTAAAGCATCTACTCTATTAACCCTATATGTGGGCAAAGTACATCATCGTAACCCTGCATACTGACATTTATTCATTTATGTGACCACGTGAAAATAAATATTACTAACTTGATGCCAAGAGTTTATAGATCAAGGCCAGCACTATTACTATCTTTAAATAGGGACTTCTGACTTTCTGACAGATAGAATCTTACATGTATGGCTGTTTATACAGGACCTAAACAGCCTTATTTATTTTATCTATTCTCAGATTGCCCTTTTGATCTTTGTGCAATTACGCTTTTAGTATCAAGTTATAGCGTTATTTTCTCCTAACATGTACACTTATTTTGAAGTTACCTTATACCTTAAATAAACATTTTATACAATTCAGGAGGATAAACAATATTTAAATAAAGGAAAGGCAGACAGTCCCGTGACCATAACGTCTTCTAAATTCTTCCAAGTTTAAGAGGTTCGGCAGATCTTAATCTGCTATTAGGTTTTTAAAGTACTAACATTACAGTTCTCCTATAAACTTGACCTTTATGCTGTTACTGTCCAGAAAATATAAAAACAATCAACATAAGCAAATGTCAAAGTAGCTTAGCCTGGGGTGAGGTATTATACAAGGTGCTGCAATGGAAGACATAGGAGAAGCATTACAGCGATGAATTAAATATTTGTAAGTTCACTGCTCTTATCATTGCTGTAGATTACAACTTCATAAAGAATCTTCAGCACACTACTTGGGAGCTTAGGTATTCCAGCAGCCTGCAGAGATTTATAACAGGCTGGGGATGCTTAACAATGCTCAAACCAAGATGCCCCTTCTGAGGCTTTTTCACTAGGCAACTTGTTATATACGAGTATCTTTGCAAGGGGAAAGATGATTCTATCCAGCTATGCGCCAAACTTCTTGCTTGCCCTTTCTCTTCCAAGCCCCTGTCTTTAGAAAGCTCAGACTGCCAGCTTTATGCTCTATTGCTTTATAAACCTTTGCACAGTATGTTAATTCAGACAAGCTCCTCCGTTGTATCCAAGGCTTCCTTATCGGGGCTTTACCCACTGACTACATAACAGCTTATAAACTTCTTGGCTTCAGTTGATACAAGCCCCTGTTGTTCAAATCACTCATAAGATACCAGGCAAACTGTATCTTCTGCCTCCCTTGCCCTTGTAACAATGTTTCTTAGCAAGTTTTTTAGCAAGAGGTGGAACAGTCTGTATTAACCGCCCACCAGGGCTTCTATATCGTTAATACAATCCTTTTGACGGTTTGCTATGTCCCAACAAACTCTTAAGATAAATTCTCTTGCCACATGCTTTGCGTAACCCCCTCCAGGGCCAATATTCTGTCTCCTCCCAGGGGCTTTAGATTTTATTTTAGCAGTTATCGGTACAGGATATATATTATCTGCTCACGCTGACCCCCACAGTCAATAAACACTTGCACTCAATAAGCGTTATTTCAGACCCATCACTCTTTCCAAGCTTCTTTATGGGCCCAAGTTTAAACAAAACGGCTGTTCCTTTAACAGGCACACAGAACAATGCACTGAAACGCCCCGTGCAGAAGGCGATACTTGCATTTTCCGTGAGATTTGGCTGGCGTTCTAGGCCTCTACACCCGACCTCCTCCTGTGCTCCTCTGCTTACTCAGCTTCAAGCAGGACACCTCCCATCTGTTTCCGGGCGGATAGCGTAGGTAACTGCTTCATGCAGCCTGTATACAGTGGCGTGGTCCACTCACGGCTTGTACATTGGGAGCTCTGGCGGCAGCCTTTGCGGTAGCTTGTAGACAGACCTCGGTCTCTGGTGTGTCTGTTAATAGTTGGTGCAGTGCGTGTGCCTGTGGCCGGTACCAGTCAGCCTTGCTGTCGGTTGTACCGGACTTCCGTCTCTAGATGTCCTTTCCTCCCCAAGCAGGGCTCTCACCCCCGGCAATAGGAGCTATTATGGCGGGGTATGTTGGTTATCCAGCTCTCCCTCACAGAGCTCGAGCGTGCACAACTGCTTCACGCTCCTCCCACAGGAAGTCCCCCATCTAAAACGAGTTATTTTAGAGATATTGTGATCCCACAAGCAAAGGCTTGACACAACCTCTCTATATAATTTATAGAAAAACCGCAAGTGTCTGATAATTATTACACATATAACCAGAATGAAAACACACACAGTCTGGTAAACAAACCAAGAACCAATCAGACACACTAGGATATGACATCATAACCAATTAAATCTTAGAGATTACGATTTCTGACAGTCACATTGCAGATAATATTCTGAATAATGTTTCGGTCCAAAACAAGTTACTTTAGAGACTCCATGATCCCATAAGTAAAGGCTTGAAAGGACAACTCAAAAGGATAAATGCATAGACACAAAATCTAATGACAAGATGACACATCCGGTTTTAGCC
>CAJPDP010029821.1:0-10519 GCA_905336975.1 Bombina variegata variegata
AACTATCACAGTCCGCTGCTCATTGCCCCGTACTTGGTGCGCGGCTTTTTGACAGCTTTATTGATAACTTTGGCGAGATTATTCAGGTCCGCGGCGGCGATGGTAGGCGAGCTTAGGCGGGCATATTGGGGCCGGCGATGGCAGGTAAGTAGACACGTTGATAACTAGAGGCCTCTATCTTAAAAGTAGTTAAACACATATAATAAACCAGCTCTGGAGGGGCAATACAATATTGTCAGTGATTTTAGTTTTCAATATTTGTTTTAATAACAAAAACCCCCAAAACAAACAAATTTAAATAACAGTGGTAAATAGTGAAGACTCCTTGCCTTAGGTCACTGCCTGATCCAGTTCGTCCTCACCACTGTATCCAGAAAACAAATGTGTTCAGTGGTGCTGAACCCTTTACAAAGGCTCCAGTAAAGTTCTCTTCACAAGAGTAGACCTCAAAGTGTAATGAAACTTCACAATAGAGAAGTACAGCCAATACCTCCACAATGCTGTACAGTGTACTGCAAAATTGTTTTCTTTTATGTGTTTCCAGTTACTTGTTATATCAGCTGCAGAGTTTAAAATGTATGGGACATAGATCTTTTAGGTATATTTATGTATTTGAAATGGCCTTTTTTCCTGCTAACTGGAACCCCAACCCAATACAGTGGGCTGATCTTGTATGGAGAGGATACCTCATTATGTTATCTGTTTAATTGTTTACACAAATCCTCCTTATCTTCTTTTATTAATTTTACTCAAAGGCCAATACGTAGAGAGAATCAGTATGGGTGGGGATACAATAGGCAAAAATAGCTATTTCAAATAAGAAAATAAAAGTGAAGAATCTGTAAACAATTTAAAACACTCCAGGTACAATGGATAATTGGGAACACATTAATAGGGAAAAACAATAGAGTACCTTGAATGAAAGATACTCACAGGATATAGTAGAGAAATCCAAATGTATTGAAGAAAGAGCTGATCCAGAATACAGCTTATGGTTAGCTTTAATAAAATCAACAAGAAAGACAACAGGTAAAATAGCTCGATATATATTTAAAATCCTCTACCCATTTCAGCAAAACCGCCTTTCTAAAGAGCAAGTAACAAGGTCCAAGAGACACATTGAGCTATTTTACCTGTTGGTTTTATTAAAGCTAACCATAAGCTGCATTCTGGATCAGCTGATTCTTCAACAAAATTGAATTACTCTACTATATCCTTTGAGTATTTTATATTAATTATAGTAGAGGTCTTGGTTGTACTTCACTATAGTGAACCATTTCACTTTGAGGTCTACTCTTGTGAAGAGAACTTTACTTAAGCCCATGTGAAGAGGTTAGAATTTTTTAAATACTGAACAATGCATTTCCAATAGATCTCATTATCTTGAGATGGACCAGCTGATGTCAATCTTTATGTTTTGCAAAACAAACCTGAGTGAGTACTTAAAGGGACAGTAAACATCTTGAGATTTGTATATACATTTTTTAGTTATACGTACTAAACTTTGCAATATGTTTTATTATTTATGATATTTATTATACTTAGTTGTTTTTTTTGCCAGCTATTCATTAGGAATGTGCAAAACTTTGGATTTTGTTATTCGTCCAATATGGCCACGCTTTATGGCATTTAGGTCATTTCAGTGCTGGATTAGCGTTCGCATTGCTGGAATATTGCGCTCAATAGAGCGTGCTTCCGTAGGCTCCTACGGGAGTCTCATTCTTATGCCGTGAGACACGCCAATGAACCTAGCACAGTAAAGGGGTAAAGTTGTGCATTGATGGGCATCAGATTTAAGCATATACATATATTTATATGACTACCACAGTCCCCATAGACCACAATGTAAAGGCACACCCGTCAACTTTAATGCCTCATAACTGCTTATTGCAGTTATTTTAATATAAAATAAAAATGCTAATATTTTTTATTTAATAAAACCAACACTACATTTTCTTTTGGGGGCAATTGGGGCGCATTTTGAACGTTAACCAGAGATCTGATCATTGGTTAATTTTCAAAACGAGCTTGCGGTAGCAATAATCAGCCACTTGTAATGGCTGGTTATTTATCACGCACCCAATAAATTAGAGCTGCACTTGTAATCTAGCCCTTTATATGTGGATGCATTGCCCATTTTAGCACCACTTCTCCATTTGGTGGTTTTAAATAAAACTTAGACAGTCTTCTCCAGAATTTTTATTGTTTTTAAAAAGATAGATAATTCCTTTATTACCCATTCCCAAGTTTTGCATAACGAACACGGTTATATTAATACACTTTTTACCTTGTTGATTACCTTGTATCTAAGCCTCTGCAGACTGCCCCCTTATTTGATTTCTTTTGACAGACTTGAATATTAGCCAACCAGTGCAGACTCATAAATAACTCCACTGGAGTGAACACAATGTTATCTATATGACACACATGAACTAGTACTGTCTAACTGTGAAAAACTTTCAAAATGCTCTGAGTTAAGAGGTGGTTTTCAACGGTTTAGACATCAGTTTGAGCCTAGCTAGGTTTAGTTTTTCAAAAATACCACCAAGGGAACAAAGCAAATTTAACGATAAAAGTAAATTGGAAAGTTGTTTACAATTGCATGCCCTATCTGAATCATGAAACTTTCATTTTGACTTTACTGTCCCTTTAAGGTAAACTAGCTATCTGTAAACCATTTAAAACTCTCCAACAGGTAAAATGGATAATCGGGAATGCATTAAAGAGGACAAAAGTTTACAGTACACTGTGCCTTTAATTTCTCTGGATATTGTTATTTTATTAGGTTTTTAAGTTAAACAAATAAATATGAGGCTTGATCTTATTCTTCCATCCCATACTATCAAACTGGCAGTCTTATACTAGATATATTTTATATCTAGATATACAAATTTGTAATGAATTATCTTTATTATACAAAAACAACTTTGTCACTATATTTACAAGTAGCAGGAAAGGCCTCTAGAGTAGAGTGGCTTCTATAAAATGGCCATATGGCTTCTGTTCTGATTAGGGGCTATTAACCTGTCTCTTAAGAATTAAAAGTTGGGTAAACTTAGAAAAATGTAGTAGAGTTTGCACATTCCTTGTATGATATAGCGTGGCTTTCTTGTAATCTATGGCTCTATACGGTCTCTGGCTCCTAAGTGACCTAGCTGAGAAGTAGTGGGAATACAAATGCCTCATTGCCTTTAGACAAATGAGCAAATAAGGGTCTTTGCATTAGTGCATTACTGCAGATGTTATTCAAAGGCAGCAAAGAATGCATCAATTACATGTGTTATGCTTCTGAAGAGGTAAGGTCTTAGTTCCACTACAAACACCTTTAAAATAATGCTACCCCAATATTAGATTTGAACAAAGAAGCTGGAACTACAAAATGTGATCATGTCTTTAATGAGAGTAACGTAGATTCAAAAATATCATATCTATCATGCATGTATCTTGCTGTTAATACAGGAATGGCAAAAAAAAGCTGTTGGAGAGGGAGCAAATCGTTTTTGCATCTCTTTTCAACTTGTCATGGACATATCCTTGGTTCTCCAGAGCTTGAGAGTGGTTATCTAGCTATGCAGGGTTCTGGATGTGAAGGAAACACTCATATGTTGCAATATAATGTTAAAAAAGTCCCCAAACAGAGAATTCAATAGATAGTAAATGGTTTAACTTGTGCACTGATGAGGAAATGCATTGTAATGTTTTAATTCTTATAAAAAATCTACCTCCCAACTTTGTGATACAAGTTTGTGAGTTTTTAGCAGATCAAATGGATAACAGATATTAATATTTGTTTATTCTTATTTCCAAAATACAAATATAACATTTTATCAAAATAGATACCAAAGAATACATATAAGAAGCAACATCAGTTTTGCAAGGATAAAATATCATATCATATCCATTAGAATATGAGGGGAGAATAAGTGAAGTGGGGAAAAGAGAGAGAGTGAGGAACAAGGGTGATGGGTAAGAAGAGAGAGAGAAGTTGCTTTGCTCGGGAGAATCAGAAATAGATCTCTAAAAATAAATCTTATGAATATAGCATAAACACTTGTGGAAAAATAATTTTTGGGGGGAATTACTGGTGTGAAAAATTTTGATGAATAAACTGCTGCCGGTAAATATACACAACTGCAATATTTCACACTTCAGGCAGCCATATTGGTTTGGAATTCCATTCAAAAAGCAAGGGAGAATACAAACATGCTTGTATTCTCGCTACCAATCTTCGCTACCTACTTGCTGGTGAGTACCATTGTATGCAATGTAGGAAATAGAGCCAGATAGCAGTGCAGAAAAAAGTACTTGTATATGAACAATTCATCAATTTATTTTTGGTTCTGTCAAAGATTTCATTAATTATACTATACTTGATAAAGGGGCAGAAGCCCCGAAACGTTGCTCACTGTAATAAAAAGGTATCACCTATCCTGAGTGCCACCTGTGTGTTCTATTTGATGTTTAAGTAGGGACCTTGGGAAGGGGGGCCCTTCAGGTATTGCACCAGAATATTTTTCTACTACACTACATGGATTAGATATTGTGATGTGCTGATCCCATTGTGTGTTTCCATTAATTATACTATTATCGGTGTACCATTAGTGAATATATATGTTCTTCTTTAGTCATTAAAAACTACTGTATTGCTATATGTAGGAATATTACTTCAACTGTATCTGATTTTAATTACCTATATGGATCTATATGGTGCTTTTTATAGTATTTTCAAATAATTGTCATTTTCAAACAAATAATTAATTTTTATGAAAAATATCTTTTGAAGTATAGCGTTGGGCATGTATGCCATAGGGATAGGTAAGAAGTCTATGCGGAGAGTTCCTGGTATACAAATATAGGAGAGATACATTTTGTCTAAGTCTGCTATTAAAGGCTGATGATACGTGGTAGCTTATGGCCTGGTTTGGGATAGACATATTAGTAAAATGACATTTTATGTAAAAGACCAGTTACAATGAGCTATGTCTACTAACTAAATGAACATTAAGCTCTAACTGCATTGTATTTTCATATGTATATTGCCTGTTTTTCCCTAAATGTAATTCTAAAAACTTATGATTTTTCACAAGGTTTGGTTCAGTTGAATTTTGTTCATGTGAGCATTCATTTCGGCCAAATATTCATTTTGGATTTGTTGCCGTGATTTCCAATGGGAACAACAAAAATATACAACAAATTTTAACAAAAACATAATTATAGAATTCAAATGATTAAATTAACCTATTTTTTTAAAGCTAACAGAACATATATCTTACTTATTGAATTTAAGTCAATGACTAGCTCACAAAGGCACAGAAGCCATACAACTGCATGGTCCAATAGCTCTAGTCAAATTTATTGCAAATAGCTCAGATTTCCTTGTCTTCTACCATCCTGTGCTAGGTTTAGACTTGATTACACAAGCTTATATGTCTAAAATCAACACCTAGGCCTAGATTATAAGTGGACTGGAAATATATTAGCGCTAACACCACTCAAGTCAATAGCGCTCTTATTCTTGTGTTCAGATTAAAAAGTTAAAAGTAAAAAGAAATTGCTCAAGTGAAAGCCTCAAGCACGCTAACATTAGGAGGTCGGAAAACGATTAGTAAAGCAAATTCTGTGCATCATGTTTTCATGCAGTAAAGTCTTTCTTAAGCAAGGTAAGTAAAGTCCGGAAAACTGGAGACAGGTTTCAAGCCCACCAAAGAGTGGTCTGAATCCGTTTGTCAAATTTTTCAATACAAACAACAACAACAATAAAACGAAAAGAAAATAAATAAAACATATAAATAATAACTTACCCAAGGTACCTCCAGACTACCCTCCACAGATCAGAACCCAAGAGCAGGAAAAGGGGATGTGTGAAGGAGGAGAATCCCACTGGCTCAGGCCCAGTCAGGATGTATTAGTTAATACGACTAGAGAGACACCAATTACCCCTAAGGTTCTCATTTAAGATAAAGAGACTGTTTCTGAATGGGTAAACAATTTCATCTCTAACAGTGGCCGGTAGATATAGTAAATAGGCCTCCCATTTATGCATAAACCTTTTGATCCTTCTCTTCGGGTCTCCCTTAGCATCTGCCAGTTCTATCAACATCTGGGAATGAACCTTTTTTATTAAATATTGGAAGGGTGGAGTTTGTTGTTTGCCCAACCAGATAGGATCAGCTGCCTTGCCATGACAATAACTGTAAAAATAAAGGTATCAGAACTATGTTTCTTTTCTGTTGGTATTAGAAAAATAACATGCTGAGACGAAAGGCGTATCTGAGTTTTAATCAATTTTGACAGCCAGTAAGAGATTTTATTCCAAAAACTGGACAGTTTGGGACAGTCCCAAAACAGATGAATCCAATCCGGCGAGGCAAAGCTACATTTCGTACAAATATTCTGAGCCCTGGATACCCATTTGGAGCAGAGACTGGGAGTTATATAAGCCTGCTGTAGGATTTTCAGATGTGATTCTCTCAAGTTTGCAGAGATAGGTATTGACTGTATCTTATTCAAGCTAGCCTCAATAAGTTCCTCATCCACCACTAAGCTAGCAAAACCAAACCAATTAGATAATATCTGTTGCCTGGTGGGGCCCTCGTAATGTTGAAGTAACAGATTATATGTGTTGGCAATTTTTTATGACCCTGACCTAGCCAATGCACACAACTTGTCAATATTGGTTGTATTCACAGAGAGCAAACCATCAGATTTAAATTTACATATATTAGCGCTGCGGAATCTGTTGGCGCTCTACAAATAAGCGATAATAATAATAATATAGTGCCTGCATGGGAAGTAAGCAAATCTGTGATTATTAGGAAGACCAAATGTATGTTGCAGCTCCTGAAAAGATACAACATCCAGCGTTAGTGGATTAACTAGTTGTCTAAGTGTGGTAAGACCATTCTGCTGCCATAATCTAAAAGTTTCCGTGGTGTAGCCAGGAAGAAACTGCAGATTTCCCTGAATTGGCAAATATTTACTCACGGACCGTTGTATTCCCCATAATCTACAAATCCTGTCCCACACCCTCAAAGGATCACAATAGAGTATATGAGTTTGTATGTGTGTTGGCAGTGAAGTCAGATCAGCATGGGGGAGAAATGCTATATTTATTAGATTGATTAGGCATTCCTCGAGAACAGGAACCGTGAAGTGATTATTCCCTACTAACCAGTCCAGCGTCAATTTTGCTAGGGTCGCCCAGTTGTACCATAAGATATTTGGAAGGTGAAGCCCACTCTTGTTTGGTGGCATAAAAAGAAAGGTTTTCCCTATTCTATGCTTTTTCCCTTTCCATATTAAGTGTCCTAAAGCAGCTTACAAAGACTTAGTGTCCTGTTGTGAAAGGAGAAGGGGGAGCATCTGTAATTGATAAATAAGTTTAGGCAACGCAACCATTTTAAAAAGATAAACCCTACCCGAGAGAGAGACTGGTAACCTTGCCCAACCCACAAGCAGCTGGTTGATATTCTTAATGGTTCCCCTAAAGTTCAGGTGATATATATGTATGTGGATACCTAAATACTTAAAAGAGCCATCCGTGATTTTAAGTTCCATATTTGTAAGTGTGGCATTTTGCAGGTTTTGTAACCAGGTGACCTCAGATTTTTCAATATTAACCCTGTAACCTGAGAAGGTACCAAAATCATTGACAACTTTCAGGAGCTTATTTAAGTTGGTGTGCGGGTTATCTATAAAGACCAACAAATCATCAGGGTATCACGACAAATGTTCCGTATGGTCAAGCAATTTTAGTCCCTCACAATTCTGTCTAATATAACAAGTCAAAGGCTCTATGGCTAGATCAAATAACAGGGGAGAAAGAGAACACCCCTGTCTTGTGCCCCTCTGCAAATCGGAGGGGGAGAGCCCGCCATTAACTATTAGAGCCCTGAAGAAAGTCTGTAAAATGGCCTGCAAAGCCAAACTGTTCTAGAAAAGTATGCAAATGGTCCCACTCAATCCTATCAAAAGCCTTTTCCACATCAAGAGCTAAGAGGCAGGCATCTGGTAGGCTAGAAGGTTTAGGGGAGTGAGTGTTATACCAATAATGAGAAGTAATTGCTAAAGTTTTCCTTATATTAGTTACTGACGAATGGCCCTTGACAAATCCTGTTGATCAGAATGTACAATTGAGGGCAAAACCTGAGACAACCTATCTGCTAAGATTTTAGTTAACAGCTTATAGTCTCCATTTAATAAGGAGATTGGGCGATATGAGGAGGTTTTGGTGGGGTCCTTATCAGGCTTGAGCAATAAGGAGATATTTGCTTCTGAAAATCTACAATTAATTGGCGTGGCTCCTTCTAAATAGGCAGTATAAAGAGAGGAAAGGGTTGGCGCTATGTTGTCACCCAAGAGTTTGTAGTATTCTGAGGGCAATCCATCCAGACCCGCTACCTTCCCCAGCTTGGCATTATATATAGCCCTAGCGACCTCCTGCACGCTTATACTAGCGTTAAGAAGAAATTTTTGCTCATCTGACAGATTAGGGAGTTGTATGGAGTTCCAGAACTGCTGCTTTTTTTTCTATCTCTACCCTCTGGCTAGCATAGAGAGAGGTGCAGTAATTCACAAATTCTGCCATAATCTCCTTAGTGTCTGAGGTTAGGTAAGACTGAGAATTGATAGCTAATATATCAGATTTTCGGGTTGTAGGCTTTAACTATGTTCGGCAAGAGTTTACTTTATTACCATGTCTAAAATATAGTCCCTGTCTATGAATATTAAATTTATAGTCTTGTTGTGTCAGGAAAGTGTTTCTGGCTTGTTTTAGGTCATAATATTTACGTCTAGCTGAGGGTGTGGGGTCAGAAAGATACCTGTTATAAGCTTCTGTTAGGTTCGAGAGAAATTCATTGTCTATCCATTTAAGATGTCTATTATAATGCGCAGTGAAAGATGTTATACACCCCCTCATCACCGCCTTTGAGGCATGCCAAAACAAATCAGGGTTATTGAGATGCTGGGTGTTGTCCAATGTGTAATGTGTCCAGGAGGATTTAAGGTGCTGATAGAAGTCTACATTACCATAAAGGTAGGAAGGAAATTTCCACTCTCTGTTTGGGGCCGTAATAGGTGCTGGATGCATTATAAAGGCAATCGGGGCATGATCTGAGATCGTTACTTGACCTATAGAAGTGTGGTTAATTTGGGGAGTAAGTGTCGGAGAAGTTAAGAAGTAATCAATCCTTGACAACGAGTTATGTGATTTGAACAGACAGGTAAAATCTCTGGTATCAGGGTTTCTCGCTGTCCACAAATCTATAAGGTCTAAAGTGTCTTTAAAAGATTTAATCCACGTGACCTCTCTTTTATATCTAGCTAAATGTGTTTTGGAAGTACTGGATGTGGCGGGATCTCTGAACCTATCTAAGGGTAAAGTTTGAGCTAAGTTAAAGTCTCCCCCTACAATAAAGGGCGCGTCATATGTTGCCAATTTTGCCAGCAGGGAAGTCCAAAAATTGGAGCAAAATTCATGAAAAGCGTGCAGGAGGTCGCTAGGGCTATATGTAATGCCAAGCTGGGGAAGGTAGCAGGTCTGGATAGATTGCCCACAGAATACTACAAACTCTTGGGTGACAATATAGCGCCAACCCTTTCCTCTCTTTATACTGCCTATTTAGAAGGAGCCACGCCAATTAATTGTAGATTTTCAGAAGCAAATATCTCCTTACTGCTCAAGCCTGATAGGGACCCCACCAAAACCTCCTCATATCACCCAATCTCCTTATTAAATGGAGACTATAATCTGTTAACTAAAATCTTAGCAGATAGGTTGACTCAGGTTTTGCCCTCAATTGTACATTCTGATCAAACAGGATTTGTCAAGCGCCGTTCGTCGGTAACTAATATAAGGAAAACTTTAGCAATTACTTCTCATTATTGGTATAACACTCACTCCCCTAAACCTTCTAGCCTACCAGATGCCTGCCTCTTAGCTCTTGATGCGGAAAAGGCTTTTAATAGGATCGAGTGGGACCATTTGCATACTTCTCTAGAACAGTTTGGCTTTGCAGGCCATTTTACAGACTTTCTTCAGAGACTGTACAGGGCTCCTAGGGCTGCTCTAATAGTTAAAGGCGGGCTCTCCCCCTCTGAGTTGCAGAGGGGCACAAGACAGGGGTGTCCTCTTTCTTCCCTGTTATTTGATCTAGCCATAGAGCCTTTGACTTGTTATATTAGACAGAATTGTGAGTGACTAAAATTGCTTGACCATACGGAACATTTGTCGTTATACACTGATGATTTGTTGCTCTTTGTAGGTAACTCACACACCAACTTAAATAAGCTCCTGAAAGTTGTCAATGATTTTGGTACCTTCTCAGGTTACAGGGTTTATATTGAAAAATCTGAGGTCACCTGGTTACAAAACCTGCAAAATGCCACACTTCCAAATATGGAACTTAAAATCACGGATGGCTCTTTTAAGTATTTAGATATCCACATACATGTCAACCCCAAGAAAATATATCACCTGAACTTTAGGGGAACCATTAAGAATATCAACCAGCTGCTT
>CAJPDP010029934.1:0-15522 GCA_905336975.1 Bombina variegata variegata
TATATTTAGAAAGTCCGTTTAATGGCGAGAAAAACTGTATATAATATGTGTGGGTACAGTAAATGAGTAAGAGGAAAATTACAGCTAAACACAAACACCGCAGAAATGTAAAAATAGCCCTGGTCCTTAAGGGGTTAATGTGTTTACCATGACTTGTTATAACAGCTGCAGAGTATTAAATATATGGGAAATTTATCCTTTGGACTTATTTTTGTATGTGAATTAGATGAATTTGCTCACTGAAACCACATCCCATTTAAATGGTATTATCTTTCTCTTTATACACAGAACTCTTATCTTTTTCTATGTACAAAATCTAGAGAGAGCAATTAAAAATAAGCATTTTAGTACCTATTTCTCTCACCGCCAGGAGCATGATTACTGCTGTTGCTGTCTCTACTTTACATAGTTTTACTTTAGATAACACAGTTGTATTCATATTTTCACTATGGGTTGTGGTTTTAGCAGGCAGCAGTAGGTATTTCAAATGACAACATTAAAATAAAGGAGTTATTTAGAAACAAATTAATATAATCAAGAAGGTAATATGGATCATTAGGAACACAGAGGGGAGAAAAAAATACAGCACAATGTCCCTTAAAAGGAACCCTTTAACTGCTGGGAGAAATCTAGGAGTACTTCTGGTTGGGTGCTACCAAAGGAAAGTTAGCCCCAGGACGGACGCGCAGCTTAGAGGGAGGGGGCCTTTGACCCTTGGGAGGAGACAGTCACCATTATGTGAAAGGGGTGGGTATTAAGGAGGCCGAGGTTTAAGAGAAAGTAGTGGCTCCCATCTTAGAAACAGAAAATTTAGTGCAGGCAGCAAGTTGAGCAGCTCCGTGTTAGCATGGAAGTTGAGGAGCTGCTCAAGAGGCTTAGAGAGTTAACAGAAGAGAGGGGATCAGGCTGGATAAAAGATCAGCTGGCCTCTGTTCTTCCCGTTGCGGTTGCAACTCGGCAATCGGAGGAGGAATCTACCCAGCAACGGCCCTTGCGTCAATCGGGCCCCCCTAGAAGGCTCAGCCCTGAGATGAGCCAGGGGTTGTCAGGAAGCGGAAGAGCCAGAGCAGTGATGTGAGAGGATCGTGTTGTGGTCAAGCTGTAGACACCGTCGTTCCAGAGGTTCAGTTGGAGGTGCAACATGCTGGGTCATCTCAGATGTTGGTGGAGGCGGATGTGCACTTGGTTCAGGAGGAAACTGGAGCAGGTGAGGCAAAGGAGCAGGACATTAGACATAATCCAGAAGGGCCTGATGGGGGCCAGGTAATGGCTGTTAGCCCGGACTTGATTGACGGCTTTAGTCAGCCTTAAGGGGGCAGTGGAGGACAGGAGCATGTGAGCCACGTGGAGATGGGGAGTGCAGTTCAGATTTCCTCCCCTGATAGGGACATTGATATTGTGATTGATTTGGATCCTATTAGTCCTGCAGTAAGAGGGGTCCTTCTAATGTGGTGTTAGAGTGCCCACACCACTTTTCTGGGGCTATTGATAAAAAGGGTGCTAGTGTGAAGCCCTCATATTACGGTCAGAGATGGCCTTTTAGATGACATTTTAGTAGGTCAGGGTATGGTGCAAGGGCATCCAGGGGATTTAAATCTAGGGGTAGATCTTCTGTTGCAGGCGCTTCTAGGGTTAGAGGCCATAATAGGAGGGGTGTATGGGGGAGGGGCCTCCCAAGATCCAGACTGGAGGAGGGGATAATTGAGTCCTTCTCCAGCCCTTCAGACGGTGAGGAATTTGTACCACATTCCCCTCAGTTAAAGGATAGGGGTAGGGGCATTGGACATTTGAGGGCTGGGCATGGTCCTCAGAGGGGGTAGGGAACAGTTGTTACGGGTTTCCACTGGGGGAAGAAGGTTTGTGAATGTCTCAACATCTAATATTCATTCTTCAGCAGATAAGTCCGGAGCCCGTCAAAAGGTTTTCAGGGCGGCGGAGGTATTGGACGGAGAGGAGGCAGATGTCTTCCATCTGGCTGATTCATGGACGGAGTCAATTAGATTGGACCCAGATGACAGCACTGATTTGGGTGTGACCGATTCAGCAGCCTGTGGGGTAGGTGCAGGAGTTTCAATGGGATTGAGGGAGGTGAGATTTGGGGTAGATGGGGAGTCAGGAGATCTAAAAATGTTACCAATTTCATCTGTTAGGATTGCTTATCCCTCTGGACAGGTTCAAGGGGGATTGTTATTGCCATACAGTGATATGTCATATCCTACTATTTTACAGGTACAATCAGATCCTTCACGGTCTGTGGAAATAGACCTGAGCGCCGTGGGGACAGAGCGAGTGCAGGTGGCTCACAGGAAGGAGGTCGCTAATCTGTACATCTTGGGGAAGCGGGTCGAGATGTGGGTCATGAGTGGTCTGCCAGTGACTCTGCTTCAATGAGAATCTTGGAGGGTATTAATGAGTTGCTGAGGAGGGTGGAGGCATCAAGGATGGTTACAGCTCCTTCTCCATCTGGTGCCAGGGCGTGGGTCCCAGAGAAGGTTGTGGTCCAGGTGCCCAATACGGTGACGGTGCTGGTGGGGGTGATAAAGTAAAAGATAGTACGGATCTGAGGGTGGCGGACACGGTTATTTCTAGATTGTGCTTATGCTTGATTGGACCTTTGGGGTTGCATTTATCAAAAGAGACTAAAGAAAAGATTTGGAAGAGGGAATACATTGAATTGTTCTCTTTGCTGCCCCTGGAGCAATCCTTCGAATTGCCCGAGGACTCCAAGAAAGAGGATTCTAAAAAAAGAGGAGGACGAATGTAAGAAGCGTAATAGGAAGCTCCCTAAAACGTTTACTAACTGGTTTCAGGCCTTCGTTATATACGCTAGTGTGATGGCGGAAAAGTTTCTTGAGCAGGGTGCTTCTCTTTTCTGTTACACAGCGTACTTATGGCGGAATGGCCTGGTGGTCGTATGATGAACAATTTTGTCAGCGACTAGCAGTCAAACCAGATATGAAATGGTATGACAGGAATATGGGGCTTTGGTTGAAGGTCATGATGCCTCTTTGTGCTTCCCAGCCCTTTCGAGGTCCTCTGGCGGACCGGCTGCTTTAGGTTCGTCAGCCCCCTATAAAAAAGGCTTCTGTTTCGCCTTTAAGGAAGGATAGTGCAAATGGGGTGTCTCTTGCAAATTTCGCCATGAGTGCTCGGGATGTGGGGGTGGACACCCCTATGCAAAATGTTTCAAAAAAAGAAAAATGCCCAGTAGACCAGACTGGCCTGACAAGGGGGACAACTCCAATCAAAGTGGAAAAGATGGAGCGGTGGCTAAGCCGGTATGGCAATAGGCGGGGTTACTTTGAAAAAATCTGCCACACTGCTTCACGGCTTCACTTATGGTTTAGTTATTCCTTCAGTTGGGGGTACTAAGCGTTTTTCTGGTAACAATCAGCCAGGGCATGGCCGCAGGTGGTGAGGGAAAAGATACAAAAGGAAGTTAACCTGGGGAGAATGGCAGGACCATTTGCTTCCCCTCCAATTGAGGGTTTGTGTATATTGCCACTTGTTGTTGTCCCTAAAAAGGATACGGGAACATTTAGGATGATTCACCATCTTTCGTATCCCAAGGGGCAATCTGTGAACGATGGTATTTCGGTAGAGTTAGCGTCTGTTAAATATGCTTCTTTTGACCAGGCGGTGGCTTTGCTTAGAGATGCCGGGAAGCACGCATTGTTGGCTAAGGTCGATATTGAGCCTGCTTTCCGTCTCTTGCCGGTTCACCCTGTTTCGCAGAGGTTGCTGGGGTGTTTCTTTGACGGAGCATTTTACGTGGACCAGTGTCTCCCGATGGGGTGCTCCATCTCTTGCTCACTGTTCGAGAGTTTCAGCTCGTTCTTAGAATGGGTTGTGCGGGAGCAGTCTGGTTTTTGATCTGTGGTCCACTATCTGGACAATTTTTTTTTTAGTTTTTTTTAGTTTTCAAAAGCTTTATTGAGACTTGAACAATGCAATACAAACAATATTGCTAAAAAGTAAGGAAATCGTGTACTGGTACACATACAATTTCGGTACAAAAGGCAAAAGGGCACATACGTCTCCCTTTGCACTATTATTGTTGATCAACACAAACCAAATATGAACAGGCTTACATACTCTTTTATATAAGGGGAAGGAAGGAAGGAGAGGGGCGGGGCATGGAGTGGGAATTTAAGCTCTTATTCTAACATGACTAAGGGTTTACAGCGTGGGACCTTGGAACACTACAGGTATCCTAGTTTTCCAGTCAGAGTTATAGGTGGTAGACCAAGTTTCCCAGATTAGTACATATAACTCTATTTTGTTTAATACAAGGAATACGTTGCTCTCCATAGAATTGATATAAGCCATCATGTCTAAGATTGAGTTCCAACCCGGAGGGCTATCTTTTTTCCAGGCTCTTGCTATAGCTAGCTTTATAGCAGAAAAAGGTAAATGCAAAGGTAGCTTTGGTGTTTCGGGAGAGAGTATAACCCTAGGTGTAATAACGCTGTTTCGGGGGCTTTTGGTACCCTAAGAAAGCCATATTCCATGTCGACTTAAGTTTTGGGCAACTCCACCAAACATGCAGAGAGTCACCGGGCAGTCCGCACTGCCTCCAGCAAAGAGGCGTTGGGATTAGGTTTAGTTTAAATAACCTCATGGCACAAAGTACCAGTGGGAGAGCAATTTGTAGAACGTCTCAAAGAGAGTTGTACAGTATATGGCCTTGTAAGTAAGGTCAAAGGACCTGGACCACATTTGTGGCGGGAAAGAGGTACGTAGAATGTCTTCCCATTTTAAGATATGAAAAGCTTTGAGGTCAGGGACAGCCCCCTCCATAAGAAGGTAATGCTGGGACATAGGCTTGTGTAGTATCCCACCTCTCTGCCACCTGGCTTCCCAGGCGGTCAAGGGACGGGGAGGCGCGGTATGGAAGCCCCAGGATCTTAGTATACTCTTAAATCTAGTGTATTCAAATTGCAGTCTGGGGGAACTGTCTGTGAGCCCACTATTTGAGGCGGGGAGAGGAAAGTGTTTTGGAGATCAAGTGTTTTGGAGATCAAGAAGTCAGAGACCTGTGTATGGCCTAGGTTAGACCAAGCATTTGGGTGAGAGTCCGGGAGGCCCAGGAGAAGACCAGTTGTGGAGTGGATAGGAGACAGGTGTGGGGCAACCCCAGTACAATGTCTTAACTTATCCCATAAATGTAAGCATTCTAGAATAATAAAATTGTCGATATTTAGCATACAGCGACAATGAGGAGGAACCCATATTAAGTCTCTTAGCTGGACACGGTTGGGCAAGGATGCCTGCTCCAAAATGCTCCACTTACTCCTTATATCTTTAACACCCCACTGTGAAATGTGGGTTAGCATGGCTGCTTCATAATATCTGGTAACAGATGGCGAGGTGATGCCCCCGTATGTTTTAGGGAATTGGAGAGTTTTATGAGCCACTCTAGCTGGTTTCCCTTGCCAAATATATTTGGTGAAACCGCTTTGAAACTGTAACAGCAAACACTTCGGCTGTCTGATAGGGAGGCATCGGAACAAATAGGTTAATTTTGGTAGGAACGACATCTTAAGAGCAGCAATCCTGCCCAGCCATGAGACAGCCTGGAAATTCCATTTAGTCATTAAGGATCTAAGTTCCGTTAGTAGGGTAATATAGTTGTCTTGTATCAGTCGTGTAATGCTGTTAGATATAAAAATCCCAAAGTGTTTAATATTGTCTTGTTTTCAGGTAAAGTCGTAGGTTTGTACTAAGTCTTGCATGTAATCTGAGGGAAAACCCCAAGAGTAGATCTCTGTCTTGGTGGAATTCAGTTTATAATAGGACATGTCTCCAAATAGTTATAATAGGGGCAATAAAGATGAGACAGTGTCTTTGGGGAGGAGGAAAAGATTATGATATCGTCCGTAAAAAGTGCGATCTTGTGTGGTGAGCTTGAGAAAGGCGTATTAGCAGAAACCCGTTGCTTTCCTTTTTGATCCACCTGAGGATCTGTACATGCTATACACACGCTGATTCAGTTTGAAACGCCATAACGGCGGTACTGCTACAATTGCAAAGACTGTTTAGTGTATTTTGAACAACCGCAAAAACATTCGTGCTGACAGTGCCCAGCTGTAAGAAAGCAAAGAAACAGCTATTGGGACGTTATTGGAGGAGCCGTCTGACACCTTCTGGTGTAAGTAAGACGTTTATCACCATACTTGGAATTACTTGATTTCTTGTGACAAGTTTCCCTTGTCTTGTCTTCTCTCTCACCTGCATTAGGATTGTTGTGCAAATGCTGGATTGAGGAGCATAATGCAAATTGGTGTACAACAAACTGATTTTAATACATTGGGCCTCATCACTCTTTTAATATTTAATGAAGGATCATTTATAGACTGATTTTTTAAATGATCTTTTCCATTGGTTTACTACACTGACTTCTTATTGCTAACGTGTGACTTTTTATTGCTAATTTGTTTTTTATTGCATTTTGTATTGTTTTTATTTGTGTGCATATGTTTTATGAAGCAATTGCTTTTTTAACTCCTATTAAGTTTTCTGTATATGTTGGATGAATCAATCTATATATGTTGTATGAAATATTTTGTATAATTAATATGTATTATAGGGAATGAATTATTAGCATTAAACTATATATATTAATTAGGTTTGATAAAATTATTTAGAGGTTATATAAACTTACATTTTTATAAATAGCCATTTAAGTTTATAGTTCAGCTGTTTTTTCAGTGCCACAGATTTTAGGATTGATTAAGTACCTAGGTCGGTACTGATCATTCTAATAATTTTTTTGTAGTCATTTTAAGGTGTCATTTTTAAATCACCTGTATCTGTAGGCCTCTATTCACTTATTTTTTTGCAAGTGCAGTTCTAATCTTTGTATACTCAGATCTTGTGTAGGGTGCCATGTAAGGAGATTCCCTGCAGGGAGGTCTCCTGACGAATAAGTTCGGCTAGGGGTTCTATTGCAAGAGCGAATAGTAGGGGAGACAAGGGGCAACCCTGCCTTGTGCCATTAGTAAGCGGAAAAGGGGCAGAGTAGAATCCTAGGCCTCTAACTCTAGCCGTAGTGTGTGAAGATAGGTCTTGGATATGGGTTTGCATTTCTTTTGGGAAGTTAAAGATCTCTAATACCTCCCACAGGTATTCACACCTAACCCGATCAAATGCCTTCTCGGCGTCAAGTGAGACGACCGAGAAGGGTTTGTTCAGTTTAGTAGCCTCCATTACTATAATGAGTAGGCGTCTAGTATTGTCAGGTCCCTCGCGGCTAGGTATGAAACCAACCTGATCCTCATTAATTAGATTGGGGAGTAAAAGTGAAATACGATTAGCTAAAAATTTTGAGTAAATTTTAATATTGGTATTGATGAGAGAAATGGGCCTATAACTAGGGCACAAGGCAGGGTCTTTACCTTGTTTCAGAATTGTGATAATGGTGGCCTCCAGGAACTCCTTGCGAAAAGAGCCCTGGAGGCCAGCAAGGTGATACAGGCGTTGGAGTAACGGAGTAAGTTCTAGACTATATATTTTATAAAATAGTGACGGGAAACCATCTGGGCCTGGTGCCTTGAGGGGCTTGAGGTGTGAGATGACTTGCTTAATTTCCTCTTTTGTTATGGTGTCCCTAAGGGAGTCCTGTTGTGTCTCAGAGAGGTGGGGAGTTTAAGCGTCTTGAGGATTTTCTGTATATCTACGCTGGGGATAGATTTAGGTGATTCTGAAGTTTAGATGTTGTATTCTATTTTATTTTATTCCATATATTGAGCCTTCCTTTATATATTGATACATTTTTTCATTATTTCCATATCTTAGTGGTCTAGCTTTTTAGCACATTTTCTTTCTTTTTTATATGGATGTTGTATAGTGCCTCATAGTATGAGATGAACAGGGCTCCTATTCAACTGGGTAAAGTGGTAGTCTCGCCCTTGTGTCTCAGGGATTGTATGCGGGATAAACTTTCTTTATTTCGGATTCTATTCGCGAGCAGAGTATCCGCCTTGTTTCCCTTGTAATAGAATAGCTGTTTAACTTTCAATAGTTGCTGTTGTGTGCGTTTTAATTCTAAATTACAAATATGAGTTTTTAGGTCTCTAATTGCCTTAGTTTGTACTACAGAGAAAGATGTTCTGTTCCTTTTCTCAAGGTTTTTTAGCTTGCTGAAAGCTTGCGATAAGGGTAACCCTAGGGCCTTTCTGATGGAAGCTTGCTTATTGATGATTAAACCTCTAATTGAGCCTTTGAGAGCACCCCAGAGGGTATCATCTGCAACCGTTTGGTTGTCATTTAACTCAATAAACTCCTGTAAGTCTCTCCTCAGTGCTTCCTGAAAGGGGATGTCTGCTAGCATGTTGTGTGGCATAGACCACAATGGGGGACAGGGCTTATCCGGGGATTCCCGCAACGTGAGGGAGACCTGGTCATGGTCTAACCATGGACACACATGGATAGAGACCTTTGTCGTATAGTCCAGTGTTTGGACCTGACTAAAAATATAGTCCTGTCTGGAATAGGCTGAATGCGAGTGGGAGAAGTGTGTAAAATCTTTGTCTAAGGTATGGAAAGCCTGCCACATATCATAATAACCAAACGTAAGCATGAGGGATCTGAATTTTAGGGAGGTGGCTTCAGTTCTATTGTCACTAGGAATGGGTCTGTCTGATTTTTTGTCCATGAGGGGGTCCCAGACTAAATTGAAGTCCCCGCCCATGATTACCTTCCCCTGTCTGTGTTTATCTACAGTCTTGAGAATTCTATGGAGACATTTGCATTGTCCTGTATTAGAGAGATACACAGAGACTAGTGTATACATTATTTGGTTAAGATTACAAATTAGAATCAGATACCTAGCCTGAGGGTCCCTTTCAATAAATTTGATATCACAAGCAAGACGCTTATGAAGAAGGATGGCTACCCCTCGATTTGGACTGGTATGGAGCGAACAGGACATTGGTATAGTGTTTGGATAGGAGCTTGGGAGTGTCATTCACCATCCAATGTGTCTCCTGAAGGAAGACCACATCTGGGTTTAGATGGGAGAGTGACCTTAAAAAAAATACTTTTAACCTGGTGAATTTAGGCCCCTGACGTTATGTGTGAGGAACTGTAAATTATTCTCCTTAGCCATTACTAAGAATACGAGGAAAGGGCACTGAAAGAGCTTCTGGGGGGAAAGGGCAGGGGTAGGGAATATAGATAATACCTTCAAGATACATCGTAATGGAAGACAACTGTAAAAACAGTAAGAACATTGTGGTGGAAATAGTCCACCAAGTAGGGCCCGGCAAGTGGACCAAGGGGGGGGGGGGGGAGTTACCAAGTTAGGTTTAGGGTCAGAGTGGTATAACCCAAGGTTAGAAATACATTCAAAGTACAAAAAATAGAAATAAATTACAGTATCAGTGTTACATATACAATAATATAAAGGATAACTCTAACATACCAAGAACAGTGGATGAAAAAGTAACTGTTCAACTGGAGGAAAGAAATAAACTGAGCCAGAGAGGAAAATTTCTCCCTCAGCTGAATCAGGGTGGATCAGGCAAGTTCAGGTCCAACATAAGTCAAGGGACCCTGTCCTGTGGGAAGGAATGTTCAAGGAACCTTTCCTGTGAGAACGGTTGTTGTCTTGGCCGTTTTAATCTTTGCTCTTTGATCTGCCACTCAGGGGCAGAGACTCTGAGCTGAGCCTGAGGGGGTGGTTGAGTAGAGTTTGTGGGTGGGCGTAGGCCCCAAGATTCTAAGAGTGAGAAGCCCTGGCCTAGGCTGGTTACAGTGGTTTTCCTTGATAATTACTTTTTTAATTGAGAAGCCCCATCTGTATTTGATACTTTCTCGCCTTAGGAAGTCAGTTATTGGGGAAAACAGTCTCCTTTGCTGAAGAGTATGCTGGGAAAGGTCTTGTAGTAATTGGACCTCTCGAAATCTCTCAATTAAAGGTGGCTTACGAAAGGCCGCTTGGAGGATTCGGTCTTTCAGACTGTAACTGTGAAAGCAAACAATGACATCCCTTGGCCTGTCTGAGGCTATGGATCATGGCCTAAGAGCTCTATGGCATCTCTCTAGAGTGTTAGGTTGCATTTCAAACGATCCCAGAAGTTCCTTAAATAGGTCGGAGAGAAAGTACAGAATCTCAGTGGGTGTTATCGACTCAGAGATGCCCCTAAAACGAATGTTACTTCTGCGGGAACTGTCCTCCAGGTCAGCTATTTTAACTCTAATTGAGTAATCTAGTCAGATAAGCATTCAGAGTATGACAAGAGGCTGGTGTGATCAGTTGCCAGATCATGTTTTCGTTCTAGCGCATCAATGCGCTCCCCAATCTCCGATATATCTTTGTGAAGTCCCGCAGAGCTGCGATGAATCTCCTGTGTTATGGAGAGAGTTTGAGCAGCCAACATCTTCTGCATTGTGGACTCTGTGAGATACTTCGGAGATGTGGTACATGAGTTGATGCTGGATTGGGAATCTTCGTCCTGAGAGTCATGATCAACTTGACTAGTGACAGACTTGGTGGACCCCTGATGGGTCGGTAGTGAGAAGTGATCTAGGACTGTTTTCTTGAGTTTACTCTGGGCTTTAGATTGCCTCCTAGTGGTGTGAGGCATTTTCAAGAACAAAGAGGGAGACCAGCCAGGCCAGCGGCATATACCACAACCACAATGATAAACGAAATGTACACCAGAATGAGCAGATTCATGAAAGAATTATCCTGTCAGTTTACATACTAACATAATTAACAGGAGCTAAGCCCCATTGTACACATACTGAGGGCCCAAGTTACCCACTCTGATCTCCACACCATATTGCTACCACATTGGACGAGGAAGAACCTCTTCAGAAGCCATGAAATCCAGGTGGCAGGCAATGTGACTAGGAGCAAGTCGGCGTGGACACTCCCAATATATGAATGAATGAGGATAAATACAACAGATACAATTGTAAGAAATTTTTCATACCTCTGGCCCCTCACCCCGGGGAAGAAGAGGATACGACCCGAAGGAAGGGGAAAGGGAGAGGGGAGGTGACCCACCTAGACAAGCTGGGTAGGAGCGGGGAGGTGAGGGGAAGGTTTGCAGGTACCAAACTTATGTAATAGGTGTAAGCAATATCAGTACAGTAGACCCCCTAATACATTCGCAGAAACAGTAAATAGTCAGGTAACAAAAATAGGTAAACAGGAATATATCAGAGTATATAAAACAGAAGTAACCCCTACGCAGTTTAAGGATCAAATTGAATTTACAGGTAACGGACCCCTCCTAGGGCTAGCTCAAAAGATGCTGGCAATTTAAGTTGTGTCCAAGTTACAGCAAGGTAGGGAGTCCGTTGCAGCAGACAAGCATAAGTGGAAATACCTGGGTAGGCTGTAGTATTGTAGGGCAGTGAACAGGGTCCCACTTATGAGCTGCTACTATATATGTCCAGAGCAATCCTTTGAGAGATAGGGGAAATAAATAAAATTATCTCACCCCAAGTTCCTTGATAATAAAAACAGCAGGTCTCAACTTAGGTATGGGGTGATCATGCGCTGGTCGTCTTGTAGTAGTATGCAGGAGCAAGAGATAGGTCTTGATGTCTGAAACCCCTGCTAGTTTTAGGACGGTACCAACTCTGTACTAGTCGTGTGTGAGCCCAGGGGAATATCTCTCCCTATGAGTGTGGTCTTAAAGTATGATGTGTCTCATAGGTGGTATGTGAACCCTTGAAGAGCAAAGCTGGATCTCTGTGATGACGAGCTAGGGGTGTTAAGGTGTCTAGCTTGGGTGAGGTCTAACAGAGAGGGTATTATTTTCACTTATAGAAAACTGCAACCTGCCCAAGACTATATAAGAAATTTCAAACTCTTACCCCTGCTGTGTTGTGGCCCTGGTGTTTTAGGATATCCTTTAGCAGTCGTGTAGTGTGACTGCGTGGTCTGATAGGCCGCAACTGTTAAGGAGGCTGAAGTGCAGACTAAGGCCTGTTAGTAATGACGCAGTGGTTAGTAATGACAGTGCGGCCCAAGGGTAGTGTTGGAATGTAACACTCTGCTTTGTAGAATTCAGGCTCGGTGCCCAAGGGGTTTAGGTATGTTGCAGATGCGTTGTGCCTATAGGTAAAATCTTATGGGCACTCAGAAGAGCACTGGATCTAGTTGCAGCCTAGTTTCACAGGCCTCCTGCGTGGCAACAGATGTGCAGGTTCAGTCGGTATGGTCGGGCCGAAATCCAGTTCAGGGCCGCCGGATGCTGGTAAGATTGAGCTCCCTTGCTGCGTGTAGGCCTCAGCTCTGATTAGCAGACCTTAACGGTCACAGGTACAGGCTGTACAGTAGTAAAAGGCCAAAAGGAAAATGGTGGCCCTTAGCGCCACTCCGCATATTCCGGTCTCTCCACAGAGGTCTCCTCCTATGCAGTCGCAGGTACTTGTGATAATTCTGTCGCCAGCACAACTCCAACCACAGGTCCCGATAGAGGTCTATATCCGCCACACTATGTAGCCGTAGTGTTGCTGTGCACGATTAGATCCCTGGTGCCAGGCAGCGAAACGACCGGTCTCAGAATGTCCACGGGTCCTGAGATCCCAGCTCCGGAGTGGAGCCCCGACCCTCCAGAGCTAGGGAGGGCACACCGCCACTTGAAAGTGGTAAGGTTCCAGCAAGTTAAAGGCCGTAGGTGCATGGTCCTTGAGCCGCAATCAGGTCTGTGTAAAAAGTTCCTCAAAGAACCCGGGAACATCAGCAAAGGGTTAATACTTCAATGTTGGAGTCTGTCCTGCCAAGTAATATCAGTTAGATCCAAGATTACTGCCAAGTAACTCACTCAAAACACGTCTGCTCGGCTTGGCAGCTAACTCTGCCCCCCATCTGCACGATTTTTTGTTCGTCGGGCCAGTTGACTCCCTGGTTTGTTTAAAGTTAAGAGATACTTTTTGCGAAATTGCTGGTGAATTTGGGGTGCCTATAGCGGTGGGGGGGGGAAATCGGAAGGCCCTTCTACGGTGCTCAGCTTCCTAGGTATCATGATTGATTCTGTTAACATGGAATGCAGGCTCCCGAAGACAAAGTTTCTAACTTGCAAAGAGTGATTGGGTCTTTTTTGAAAGCCAAGAATGTGAAGTTGAGAGAGTTGTAATCGTTGTTGGAGAAGCTTAATTTTGCTTGTCGCAGTATCCCTATTGGGAGAATTTTCTGTAGGTGTCTAGCTTTGGCTACAGCTGGGGTACGTCGTCCTCATCACTTTGTTATGCTTTCAAAGGAGCTTAAAAGCGACCTCGGGATATGGCCAGACTTTCTTTGATGATTTTAATGGGTGTGCATTGATGCAGGCACCCAGAATTGTGTGTGAAGAATTGGGGCTGTCTACTGATGCAGCTGGTAGTTTCGGTTTTGGAGCTATTTTTCGGAATGAATGGTGCGCTGCTGAATGAATGGCTGATCAATTGGAAAGCGACTGGGCTGATAAAAAAACTTGTTTTTTCTGGAGTTGTTTCCTGTATTGGTTGCTATGTATGTGTGGGCTAAAACTTTTTAGAACAGGTCAGTACTATTCTACACGGACAACAGGGGGTTGTCACGGCAGTTAACACTTTAACTGCTTCTTTACCTCCGGTCATCAGATTGTTGAGGGTGTTTGTGTTGCAATGCATGCGTCTGAATGCGATGGTAAGGGCAAAACATATAGCCGGTGTTGCTAACTCAGTAGCTGATGCCCTTTCTCGATTTCAGTGGCAACGCTTTTGGGAGCTGGCACCTCAGGCGGACAAGGTGGGGAAGTCCTTTCCTGTGAGGTTGTGGGACCTTGGTATGGAGGAATAGCAATTTTTTTTTGCTCTTCCTTAGCAAAGAGCATGTGGTCAGCATATGCTAAAGTCTGTGCAATAGTTAGAGCAGCTGCTCTGAACCCACCAGTCGGCACACGATGCAAGACTCACACTGATGATGTCAGACGCCACCACGAACACCAAGCAGCAACTACGATATTGTTACACAGAGGCAGGGTGCAATGCCGTGAATGCAGCAAACTAACTGCACATAAGTATTGAAATGTTGAAAAAGTCCAGCAGCACAGCAGTGAAATTAAAAGAAGAGACATTTATTCAACAAATCGGTAACAGTACAAACATGGAATGCTAAAGTCTGAATAGGAAGCGCTACTTGCCGGTAGTGGCTTTGAGGAGGGTGACAGGGCCTTTGTGGGCATGTTGCTACAATGGCTGTGGAAGTGGGGTGATTGTAGATTGTCTCAATCTATGGTTGATAAAAAATTGGCAGCTTTGGCATTTCATTTTAAGTTATTAAATGTTGCGGATTTTACTAAATTGTTTTGTGTTCGTCAAATTGTTAAAGAAATAAAAAAAGGGGCAGGGTGTCAGAAGGATGGATGGCGCCCGGTTTCCTTTTCATTATTGGTTAGGTTGCTGGAAGTCTTGCCAGTAGTGTGTGTGTACGATTCACGCAAGTGTCCATTTACATCAGAAAGTTAAAATTGATCAGTTGGGGAAGGGGAGTTCTGTAATGTTATTCTCCACAGGGGTTTCAGTTTGCCCTTGTATTGCCATGAGAAGCTATTTACACAGAAGGCCACAAGTTGTTAATACACGAAAATGGTGGTGCTCTATCACAATTTCAGTTCAGAGGCCTTGGGGGAGTTGGGTTTAAATCCAGGTGACTTTGGATCACATTCCTTCAGGATTGGGGCAGGCACTGAGGCGGCTGTGTTGGGGCTGAGCGAGGACGCTATTAGGGGTGTGGGAAGGTGGAACTCTTCCACGTTTCGTTCTTATGTACGTCCACATTTGAGAATTTAAGTTGTTTCAGTTGTTGATGGTTGTCTGTTTTATTTTGTTGTAGGTCGCGTTTGGGTGGTTGGACACTCATTTATTTATTGGGCCAGGAGAACTGCGGCAGTCAAGTTGGATGGGCTACAATTGGGTTTTGATAGGAAGAAAGTGATCATAAATTGGTTTGGAGTAAGGGGTCTTAAATGGGATCAGGTATTAAGGATGGTCGTTGATTACGCTAGACAATTTTCCCCTCCAGATGTTCTGGTTGTTCATGCGGGAAGTAACGACCTAGGTTTTTTACCGCAGAGAGAACTGGTACGTAGGATCAAGAGGGATTTGGCTAGATTAATGGAGCTTTTTCCAACTTTAACTATTGTCTGGTCAGATATTGTTCCTAGATTGGTATGGAGAGCGTCTTGGAATCACCTCAGGTTGAATAATAGTAGAAAAAAAGTGAATAAGCTGGTCGCAGCCTTTCTGTATAGGATAGGTGGAGTGGTTGTTCACCACAGGGACTTGGAGGATGTGGGCAATGGGGAATTTTATTTTAAGGATGGAGTACATCTTAATGTTTTTGGTTTGAGGCTGTTTATTTTGGGGCTCCAAGAGGCCTTGGAAGGTTTGGTGTAAGGAGTGGAGGGTCTGGGCTCTTAGTCAGTCCAGCCTATGGCGGGTGTTAGTCCCCTCACGTAAAAAAGTTGACTATGGCCATAAGTGAATGGGTTAATCTCCCCACGGGGTGGGAGAGCAGTCTAAGTAACTTCTTGGACACTG
>CAJPDP010030082.1:0-11709 GCA_905336975.1 Bombina variegata variegata
ATAACCCAAAAAGTTAGTAGCCAGGGTTAAAATTCTAGGAGCCAGTGGCTCCCAGGCTCCTGGGTTTGTCGAGCCCTGATTTAGAGAAAGCATTAGAAATACTATTCCATTAAAGGAATTTTATCATGTTGTACAAACATTTGAAATTTAAAACGAACAAACAAATGTGTTAACATTTGTTTCATTTTTTGAATGTTGCAAAACATTTGCCCATCCCTAGCAGGGAGAATGTTATCATCTAAATGCACCTTTAACAAACAGCAAACCATTTTCCTGGCAGGGCATCTTCACCAGCATCAAGTTTAAGTGCTGTTGTTATATGAATGACAGGTAACGGGAATCAATGGCTGAGAGGCCCGCTAATTAAAATTCTGCAAGTTTTAACTCAGTAGCAAAGTAGGAGGGTAAGAGAGTTGTATGACCAAACCTGGAAACTGAACTTAAATCAGTAACCTACAAGGTAAAAAAAAACAACTGAATAAAGACAAATAAGAGTTACTGTTGTACAGTTTCCGTTTGGCCACATTATCCAGACTAATGCAGAACTGTTCAAGGTAGCTAGAGTGCTGCTTTCTCGGCATGGGCAACATCTACACAGCAGTAACACTGGAACATAAAAGTAGGGTAACAAAATAGGGATCAAATAGGCAGGGAGATAACAAATAAAGGGGCATAGAGGGTACATTGTCAAACAGTTAAGGTCAAAATAGCTCTGAAAAAAACAATATTAATCCAAATTGTCAGAGTATTGTCTCAAGGAAAACCTAGTCAAATCAAGAGTCAAATAAAAAAACAAATTATCATGGAAAGGGAAAATCTCCAACCAAGACACACACATCCAAATTGTCATAACAGGAAATGTTTGAGTACCTAGAATACAAAAGCATAAAAATTCCAAAAAGCCCCAAAACACAGCACTGAATCGACAAACAGAATCCACAAAGGCTAAATGCATAAGCAGCCCTATTCTGCACACAGATGATCTGCTAGGCCTCCTTAAATGCACAGTATATCTAACCCAGCAGACACAGTACAACTTAACCTGTACAGAAACACAGTACACACTATTACAAGAAAAAGTTAAAGGAACACAGTACTCAAAATGCTTCTATCATGTATATCAGGGGCACTCAAATTGTTGATATGGAGGGATGGTTGTCATAAGAAAATAATATGCTGTCATTCACTAGAGCATTTTGATATTAGTCAGGGGCATTTTTGGCATAGGCCAGCTAGGCCTTTGTCAATGTCAATGTCTCCCCACTCATGGGCTCCAAATGTTTTGTTTATCAATTATATCACAATGAATGACCCTGGAGTTACTAGTGTGGGTGCATTACTCTTCCATTCATCCCTGGACCCCACATTGTGAGAAATATGAGGTAAATATGAGCTGAACTTGTTTCAGTGAGGTGGAAGTGTTGGGGCAGTGTCTAGAGAAGCACAAAAACTAAATTAATTAATAGAACTAATATCCCTTGCAAACTAAAACGCTTAATCCACAAAATGGTTAATCATGTAGCTTATTCCTGTTTTTGAGCTACAAGTATATTGCATCTCCTGAGCATGATATCAGCAAAGTACGAACAGCTTTCACCATCAATCACCAGCTTTGTCATGCTCACATGTTGTAATCTCTTGTAAGCGGGAGTAGGACTTTAGCTATGAGATTAAAGGGACAGTTTACTCAAAAATGTTCTCCCCTTTAATTTGTTCCCAATGAGCCACTTTACCTGCTGGAGTTTATTAAATTGTTTACAAGTATTTTCATTACCCTTATAATGGGATTTGAAATAGTTCATTTAGCCTGTTGTATCCCCACCTATTCTGAAAGTTTCTGGCCTTAAGTCCAAACACAACCAGCAGAAGAAATTACACTCCCAGTGGGGTATAGAAGAGATAAGGTAATAAAATGTTAATTTTCCATTGTTCTCTCCAAGTATTGGTCTTTGGTTTACGGACAGATATAATATAAAGAAACAGGAATATGTACACATTGTGATTAAGAAATGAGATCTGATTATACCTACAAGCTCAACCCATTTTATTAGGTTTTGGCTTCAAAACACAAAATCAGCCAGTTCATATACACAAAAAAACTTTAAAAAGCAAATTCTCATACATTTTATACTCTGCAGTTGGTAAAAAAAAAGTAATTGTAAACACATTAAGGGAAAAACTATTTTACAGTATACTGTCCCTTTAACTGTGCAGGGGTAGAAAAATCTTTTTAAAATTTAGGAGCGAGTAAGAATATTTAGGAGCCAGACAGGGGTATGTGTAAATAGATATATGGAGAATAACCCAAAAAGTTAGGAGCCAGTGACTCCCTGTCTGATCATTGCTGGAGTCAGATTAAAAGTCAAGCAAACCCCCCCCCCCCAAAAAAAAAAACCTGAAACGGTATGTAGTGTAATCATGTGCACACCACATGCATTGTTGTGCTGGTATTACAAGTTCATTTATTGTGCCCATTAGTATAGTGCACAATACACACCACCATCATGTCAGATAGCACAGGTGCATAATTTCCCTCACATAATAGATTTATATAAGCGCCTGCACTTAAATTCATTTTCGGCGAGTGCAAGGCCAAAGGAGAGCAAAAATTCTGTTCAATTTGTATCATTTTTGGTTAAGTTCTTTGCTATACGTAATTTCCTTGTTTTGTGAATGCACAATAGCCAGCAATAACAGTTAATATCTTTTTTTAAAAGTGGTAAAAGATATAGTGGAATTTCAGATTGCTTTTGAGCATGACAGGTAAATGATGACTTGTAATACGAGCGTATTGAGTGCGCCACTACCACTTCCCTTTGAAAGTATACGTTGCACTAGATAAATATCAGGTGCATTAAAAATGGCTTGGTTAAACATATTAACCAACAACTTTTAATACTTGATCGCGCATTATTGTTTGCTGGAGGCCGAGCGTAAAATAACACACCGCTCATTAACGTTTGCACTCAATTTGTAATCTGGCCTATAGTTTGCAAAGGTCACTAGTACTTAAATGAAAGGGTGTAACAAATTAGAGCATTTAATATTTGCATTTGTATATCCCTTTAATTATTTTTTTGCATAAAGGTTGTTTAAAATACAAGTGAAAGTAAAAGGAATTGAATGTTTGTGTAGCGCTGATACCTGGGTATCTGTTTCTCGCTGCCTGACAGGAACAACTTGCATAGAAAAAGTGTGAGGCACAGGAATAACTGTTTTTCTTAACACAATGCACTGTAATATCGTTTTGAATATTGTATTTGAGATGGAACAATAATATGTTCCTTTAAAGGGGCATTTCAGCAGGATAATTGTAACTTGAAATACAATTACAACTTCTGTAAGGATTATAATGTGCATTATAACACCACAAGATAACATCATTAATGCAATAATAAATCTTACCTAAAATGTATTTTTACAGAGTTGATTCATACTTCTAAAACACCCACTGAAAATCAATATTTATTTTGATGAGATGAACCAATAGGAACTACTTATGCAAATTAAGATAGATGACATGACTATTGGGCTGAAAAATTGATAGGTTTGGAATGCCATCATCTTGTGCCTGTGCACTTCAAAATGCACATTTGTGTTCATTTGTATGTATGCAGAGGATGATTGGTTGCTTGATTTTAGAAAAAGTATGGGCAGTGGAAAGGGTAAAAAATGTTATTACCAATTATAAAAAAACTGCACTTTATTTGATTCATTTATATTGCAAGGGGGGCTTATTTTTGTGGACATAAACATGTATATTACATTTTAGAAAAGTTCTGTCACTTTAAAATTAATTTTTAATGTGTCTATTTCCCTTCTGAAAACATGGGAAAACGGGAACTTGTATCTTTACAGGCGTATTATGACTAAAATCAGTTTCATCATTTTGTTAAGTTGTGGTAATTCAGATATCCTCACAAATTCATCTATAGATTTTCTTTAACATTTCATACATATATAATTTAAAGAGGTGAATCACAGAAGTAACTGGAGTATTAAATACACGGGATAAATAGATTTGGCAAAATAAATTTCCCAATGTGTAGGAGAAGGTACTTTTGTGATATAAAAAAAAATGAAAAGTTAAAGTAATACCTTTTTATTTGACAAAGTAAAATTAAAGTGTATAATTTCAAGGCATCTAGACTTTAGTCACTTTGTTTTTATTACCAAGCAGAAATTATAACATTTTATACATATTTTATATGCTAAGAATTGTCTTTTAACATATCTATGTTTTATGGGATATAAACAGTTTGGGCAAAAATCACATGAAAGTAAATTCTAATTTTTATTTTATTTTAGCATAGATACCCATAAAATCTGGCAATTTGTTACAGTCTCTTTAAAGTGGTAATGTGATTCACAGTAAGGTCAGAGAGTAGAATGATTCATATGTGTCTATCACAGGGCTTGACAAATTTACATCACATTTAAAGGTCAGCCAGAAAATTGAGGAGCCAACTACACATTTTTTGCAATTTTTTTAACTGAGACTATAATGAAGAAAAATCACCCCTAGGAGCCTTTGTTTTCTGGCTTCTGGAATTTGTTGTCTTATCTGTTATATTTATGAAGTCGGGAGCAAAATTTTGGGCAGGGCTGAATTTACACCGGTGCCACGTTGCTATAGGGACTAAGTACCTAGGTCGCCTGGTGCGTAGTAAATTGCCTAAAAGGTCTGACTTCTTACCCTCTCCCATATACATAGTTGCCAAAAAAAATAGTGGATCCTGTAAGAAATCACATGAAGACAAGGAAGCAAGATTTTGACTTGTGCAAGATTGAAGCAAGATTTTGGCATTTGTGTACAGTATTCTCACAAGAGTTAATATGAAGTCCCCAAGTTTTCAAGCATGACAGATTATATAGGAAAAAATAAAATGAATGATAATGAATATGAGAGAGAGAGATCATTATTGTGATCTATGTGATTTTAGTTTTTTAACTATTGTCTGTTTTTTATTATATAAACCTAGTAAACTTGATATATATTTATATTCTGTCTACGCTTTTTCCTTACTGTTTGGGGTGGTTGCTGTTTTATGCGCGCGTAACTTTTTACCTTGATTGTTTACCCTCTGGGGATTGGCTGTAGAGGACAATCCCACTCTGTTAAGCTGCAATACCACCCTATTGAGTGTCTGAAGATATAACCGTGTTTTGTAGATTATATAGGGAAAGCACTAACTGGTTGCTGTCGTAGGTATTCCACATTAGATCCTTGTCTCATTAAAAGTCTGAGAACAACTGGGAGTATAAGAGCAGAAGTGACATAAGTGGCAACAGAGGTTCTTAAATACTAACTTCCATTCAGTGATATCTACAATAGATTAGAAATTGGAATAATATGCATGTTTAGGTATTAGAGTCGACAGGTTGCATACAGTAAGCAGAAGTTCATCTGCTTGAGTAAGAAAAGAGAGACTTCACATAACCTCTACCTGGGATATCTAGTATTCTAGTACCTACCCTATATGCCCAAAAACAAATATTGAGTTTAGGTGTTTCAGCCATTACTAACAGGTGAATAAAAAAACAACACATAGACATAAAATCTCCATAGACAAACATTGGCAGTACATTGGGTCGTACTGAAGAGCTCACTGACGTCAAACATGGCTTTTTTCATAGGATGCCACCTTTGCCACTAGTCAGCTTATTAAATATCTGCCCTGGCCAATTGTAAGAACTACTTTTGTAAAGTGGGAGTGTCTAGGAGCAACAACAGCCAGCCACAAAGTGTCAGACCACGCAGACTCACAGAGTGGTGATGTTGAATGCTGAAGTGCCTAGTTTATAATAATGGCCTATCATCTGTTGCATCACTCACTATAGAGTTCCAACCTGCACCTGGAAGCAACATCAGTGCAAGAACTGTGCGTCAGGAGCTTTATCAAAAAATGTCCATGGCGAGTAGCTGTACACAAGCCTCACATCAACATGCGCAATGCCAAGTATCATCTGGAGTGGTGTAAAGCATGCAGCCACTGAACTCTGGCTGTGGAAACATGTTCTCTGGAGTGATGAACCATGCTTCACTATTTTGCAGTCTGATGGATGAATCTGTGTGTAGCACATGCCAGGAGAACACTACCTACCGGAATGCATGGTTACTACTGTAAACTTTGGTAGTGGAGGGATAATGATCTTAGGCTATTTTTCAGAATGTGGTTAGTTAGGCCCCTTAACTCCATTCATTATGCTACAAGATACAAAGACATTTTAGACAATTGGGTGCTTCCAATTTTGTGGCAACAGTTTGGGGAAGGCCTATGAAGATATGGTTTAACGAATTTGCAGTGAAGGAACTCCATTGGCTTGCACGGACCTCTGACCTCAACCCCATTGAACACATTTGTGATGAATTGAAATGCTGATTGCAGGCCAGATCTTCTCATCCAAATTCATTGCCTGACCTCACAAATGCTCTTTTGGCTGAATGGGCACAAATTCCTACAGACAGACTAAAATCTTGTGGAAAGCCTTACCAGAAAGGGGGGGGGGGGCACAATTCCATATTAATTGCCATAGTTTTGGAATGAGATGTCCAACAAGCTCATATAGGTGTGATGGTCAGGTGTCCACATACGTTGAGCAATATAGTGTATGTGTTTATGGAACAAGGTCCCATTATAAACCATATGGGAGAAGTGTGATAAACCTACATTACCACATGGCATGTTGTTTGTGAGGGCACTTAAAGGGACATTATACACTAGATTTTTCTTTGCATAAATGTTTTGTAGATTATCCATTTATATAGTACATCTGAGTGTGTTTTTGTAAAAATGTATAGTTTTGCTTATTTTTAAATAACTTTGTGCTGATTTTCAGATTCCTTACCAAGCCCCAAAGCTTTAGATGTATACTGATGTATACAGGCTTCAGTCTTTTCATATACAGGGGAGGTTCTGCTATCAGCCCCTTTCGGTAGGTGTCTCATTAACAGTGTTAAATTGGGAGATTATAAATACGTTTTTAAAAGCTTTTACACTGGATTTTTATATCATTATCTGTGCATATTATTATTTATAGTAGTGTATATTGCATGCATTTAAATTGGTGTATACTGCCCCTTTAATGTATATAAGAAGGCAAAACTAATGGGGTTATTCTCATTGCTCATTAAAATATGGATTTTATTTGTGATGTACATAGATTTCACCTCTAGAAGATGAAATGAAGATGTTAACATTCTTTGTGGTTTGGCAAAGAGCATTGTATATTTGTATTTGTTTATGGGTCAGTGACTGCTTATTTGCAATGCTGAGAGAATGAATTACAGGAAATATAGTTAAAGGGATATGAAAGCCAAACATGTTATTTTGTGATTCGGACAGAGCATACCATTTTATTCAAGTTTCCAATTGACTTCTATTATCAAATTTACTTTGTTCCCGTGATATTGTGTGTTAAAGAGATACCTAGGTAGGCATCTGGAACACTCCATGGCAGGAAATAGTGCGGCCATCTAGTGATCTTGCAAATGGAAAACATTATTGCAAAACTGCTGCCATATAGTGCTTTAGAAATGAGCCAGCTCTTAAGCATATGTCCCTGTTTTTCAACAAAAATACCAAGAGAACGAAGACAAATTAATACAAGAAGAAAATTAGAAAGTTTTTTAAAATTGAATGTTCTATCTGAATCATTAGATAATTTTTTTGGGTTTCATATCCCTTTAAGCGAATTATATATTAAATGAATTCATTTGATACATTGTACACCACAAACATTAACAAAGTGGACCAGTTTAGAAATAAATATTGTATGACATGTAATCCTATTCTGCAATATGTTCTACACTGCATTTGGTTGTGTCTAAAGATGCATAAATGTTGGCCTAAGACAACATGCTGGTTAAATGAAATATGTAGGCAACTTATTAGTTCAACAACATTATATTTACAGTGTGAAACTGAGATTTAAAGTAAACTGAGATTGAAAGTAAGTTTGCATTTATTATTCTACTTGCCAGAAAATGTATTTGTAGATTATGGAAATCAAAACTGTTACCAAAACTATCATGTAAAAGAATATATGATACTTAAACAATTTGATACGTGTGGTGATATGAAAAATATACTACAAAAATATATGGAGAAATAGAGATACCTTAATCTATGGGGCTGATTTATCAAATGTCATAATTTGCTGTAGTGTACGCTGTCGGCATTTATCATTGCACAAGCATTTCTGGTGACATGCTTGTGCAATGCCACCCCTGCACATTCACGGCCAATCGGCCACTAGCAGGGGGTGTCAAGTACTTCTGGCAAGTAGATGATTGCAGTCTGCACCTCAGAGGTGGCGGACGAGTTAAGGAGCAGCGGTCTTAAGACCGCTGCTTCTTAAGACCTGTTCCAAGCGAGTTTTTAAAATCTCCAATAGACAACTTGAAGAATATTAACATTCTTGTCCTTTAAAAAAAAAAACATCTTGACTAATTTACATATAACATACTAGTATCACTTGGAAAAATCTTTCAGTTCTTGCCAGCGGCAGATATATGTTTATTGTGACAGTAGTAATAAAAACGTCCCTACTAAACCTGAAATGAGTTTTCTCCCTGTAGCCTTCTCCATGTTGCTTTAAGCAAAGCTTTTGGAAATTGATTTCACTAAACATATTCTCAATTAAGCTTAGATCCTTAGCTTTCTTATAATTTTGAATAGCTATAATATAAGGGCCCAAAACATTCTTTGTTTTACATATATAGGGTTATAAAATTAAACTGTTTATACATAAGCATGGTATTATTATTTGGCTTAATATAGAATTTATCTCTTTATTTTACATAATAGGTTTAAATCAATTTTGAGAAAGATATTGATGTTGTTATAATACTTAGGGATATTAAAGATAAAGTTTAACTTAATTGTCAGATCAATGTGCCAGTGAGGCTTAACATAAATAAGTAATCATTTGTAAACCATTAATTATGTAAATTGCTAAACATTTATACAATATAGACTGTTATTCATAGATTATAATTAAGTAAGCCAAAACACAGTAACAGGAACAAAACTCTATTGCCAAAGTAATGACTGCCAGAAGTGGTATAGAATTTATACAAATGCTAATTAACTGATTGTTCCCAGATGAGCAGCAGCAAGCCAGCAACCAAACTACAGACTGTGAGATTGCTAGGGCATCAATGTGAGAGTTTCAGGTTTCTTTTTATGTTGGATCATGATATAACAGGGATGTTAGAAAAAACAAATTCTGTCTCAGGAATGGGTGGTTATGTAATGCAGTTGATTTGTTATCTCTCATCTCAGTGGCACTGTCCTTGAACATTATTTTGATGATCGTCACATTACCTTTTTGTTTCCTGTATGATTTTCCTAAAATGTGAATTTGTTCTGTTGAATGAGTACATAAAGCAGCAACAATGTAAAAATCAATTCCTGGTGTATTTTACAGCAAATGTCATCACCAGTCACATCATAGAAACTTATAAGATTATCACTAGCATATATAACTACTTCTTTTTTTGTTTTTTTAATCGTATATTCTCTTGATTTATGTTACGTGTATACAATGACAACACTGATATCACATGACTAGTGTAGCATTAGTGTTAATGTCATTGACCACACATTTGACAAAGTACACGTAGTTTTTAACATAACATTAAATAAATATTGCTTTATTGTTTTATTTTGTGGAATTTTACATTGTTTTGTAGAGACTTACAAATAATAATGTATGTTTTCATGCAGTGCATATACTGTATATAAATAACACTTACAATATGTAAAACACATTTTCTTAATATTGATTGATATATTCATTCTCCCTAAATATTTTAAGCAGTATTGTTTGAAAAATAATTAGTGTAATCACAATTAAGGTAATTCTGGTAAAGTAATGCATTATTACACTGTAAATTCTAAACTTTTACATTGTTATAACTTTGTAGATTAATGACTATGTGAATGATAATACATGTAATGTTTTATTATTATTATTATTATTATTATTACTAGTAGTAACAGTTATGTGTAAAACAATTCCATAGCCTGTGGAGTTGTGCATATGAATAACAAGACATAAAATAATGACATTTTTGTAATAGCAAAACAATGCAGATACACAGCTTAAACAAATATTTATCACAACATATATTAATACACAAGAAGGAAGGCCCTACTCTAAATACCTTACAATCTAGCAGTCTATTAGAGAATGAAAGTAAGCTATGGGAATTTTTGGAAATTGTTCATGTAATGCACTAATAATAATAAGAGACACATGGACATTTATTTTATTTATTTTTGTAGTTAAGCAAACTTTTTATATGAGGTAGAGGATAGGCTGTTCTTGAAGCTATGAAAAACAGGAGACAATCTGACTGAGGTATACAGTTAATAATAATGTATAAATGACAGATAGCTCAGCATGCTAATGCACTGTGGCTAAACTCTGTAGCTACCCAAGGGTTGCAGGTTCTATCACCAGTGAGGTCCACTCAGCCTTTCATCCTTCCGGGGTTGATAAAATGAACAGTGCCTTGAGACCCTTACTGGTGGTTAGCTGTGCTTTACAAGTACCCAATACATACAGAGAAGTCTTGCAAATAGAGGGTGGCAATAACAGTGAAACAGAGGAGACATAGGTTACAGTTGATTAAAGGAAGAGGTTTGTAGATAATCTGTAATGTAAAGTGGAAATATTGGGAGCTTTGCAGAATAGGTTTAGTATTTTGAATGTGATTTTTTAGAATCTGGGAAATTAGTTTTGAAGCTGGAAGGAAGAGGTGGCTGATGGTAATTGAGTTTAATGGATGAGTAGGGTGTTGCAGTGGTTACTAAGACATACGTTACACTGAAGGTGAAGCAAGAGGAGTAGGTAAAGTCATGTTGTGGGTGGCTTTACCTTTTATATGAGTTTTTAACATTTTTGTATTATGTACTCCTGCAGACATACATTTTATACTAAGCAAAGATGTACGCCCCTGACCGTCCTGTCTTTAAGAAATCTGGCCCATAGTGATTTAGAAGCTAATCAACCCAGGCAGTGAAATACTAAATGTCTCTTCTCTTAGGGGTGTTTGGAATTGTTTGTTTATTTGTTAAAGGGAGTGCTTATTTTTCTTTTTTTTAAACAAATGCAAAAAATACAGTAAAATAAATTATTTTTGGACTAATAAGTTGCTCAGTTCCAAATGAAAATTATTACATTATTCCCATGCAAACCATATTTTTTGTGGGCTTCCAAATTTAAACCTACTCATGGAAGTGTGCAATCCATTTGATAACCCTATTTATCATACAATTTTCAAATGCATTCATATTACAACTGCATTCCCTATACCCTGCATAAAGACAATTTGACAGCTGTATTGTAATCAATAAGAAAGCACTTTTGAGCACATTTTTTACTTTTTTAAATTATTCATCTCGGAACTGGTGAAATTGCATTTCTTGTAAGTTCACAGTTGTTTTTTTAGTGTTATAATGTGTGCTCATGTCAACATATGTATTTATATAAAACAATCGGCTAGATTGTGAGTTGTGCGTTAAGGTAAAAATGCAGCGTTAAGAGGTCCTAACGCTGCTTTTTTACTCCCGCTGCTATTACGAGTCTTGCAGGTATAGGTGTACCGCACACTTTTTTGGCCTTACCGCAAACCAACTTACGTAAATTTCGTAAAGGCTTTTTTGTATGGGACTTCCCCTTCGCCGGTATTACGAGTTT
>CAJPDP010030237.1:0-11618 GCA_905336975.1 Bombina variegata variegata
ATCCCTATAAATGTTGCCTTGTATTCGTTACTCCATGGTGACTGGAGGAAAAGGGGATTTCCTTCTACAGGATAAGAAGACTAGATCGAAGGGTCATCAGTCTTCTAATTTTCGTTCCTTTGCAACTATAAGAGACAGAAATCCTCAGCCTCCAATAAATCAGATCAGCCCAAGAGTTCCTGGAAGCCTAACCAGGCTTGGAACAAAACCAAACAGTCTGAAAGACCTTTCTCTGAGAATAAGACAGCATTAAGGGGTGGCCCCCGATCTGGGATCAGGTCAAGTAGGGGGCAGACTATCTTTATCTTTCTTTCTGCATCACAATTTCCCAGATCCTTGGGCAGTGGATGTCTCCCAAGGATACAAGATAGGTTTCAAATCGTGCCCCCAAAAGGGGCTTTTTTTTCTCCTATCAAGACTCTCATCAGTGAAAATAGAGGCTTTCTTAAATTATGTAAAGGACCTCTCTTCCTTGGGAGTGATCATCCTGGTCCCTTCTGCAGAACAGGGGTTAGGGTTTTATTCAAACCTTTTCATAGTTCGCAAGCAGGATGGATCCTTTCGTCCTATTCTGGATCTAAAATGTCTCAACAAGTTTCTCAAGGTTCCATCCTTCAAGATGGAGACTATCAGATCCATTCTCCCTTTGGTCCAGGAGGGTCAGTTCATGACCACTATAGACCTGAAGGACATGTACCTCCATGTTCTATTCACAAGGAACACTTTCAATTCCTGCGGTTTACCTTTCTAGATACACACTTTCAATTTGTAGCCCTTCCCTTTGCTCTAGTTACAGCTCCCAGAATCTTTATGAAGGTACTAGGGGCTCTTTTAGTGGTGGCCAGGCCTTCTGGGACTCACTGTGACCCTGTACCTGGACGATATCTTGGTTCAGGCTCCATCTTTTCATTTGGCAAAATCTCATACGGACTCTCTGTTGTTTCTTCTTCGCTCTCACTGGTGGAAGGTAAACCTGGACAAGAGTTCCCTGATTCCCAGTACCAGGGTCTGTTTTTTGGGGACAATCATAGATTCCGTCTCTATGAAGATATTATTGAGAGATTTGAGAAAGTCCAGAATTCTCTCTGCCTGTCTCTCACTTCAATCCTCGGCACGCCCTTCAGTGGTGCAGTGCATGGAAGTAATTGGTCTCATGGTGGCCTCCATGGACATTATTCCTTTTTGATTGCTTCCATCTGAGACTTCTTCAACTATGTATGCTTTAGGCAATGGAATGGCGATTATTTGGTTCTGTCTCAGCGAATTGTCCTAGACAACCACATGAGAGAATCTCTTGCTTGGTGGCTTTATCATGATCATCTGTCCCAAGGCATGTGCTTTTTGAGACCATAGTGGGAGAATGTGACTACGGGTGCCAGCCTCTCAGGCTGGGGAGCTGTTTGATGTTCGTTAAGAACTCAGGGTTCCTGGTTGCCGGAGGAATCGGTCCTACCGATCAACATTCTGGAGCTAAAAGCAATCTACAATGCTCTGATGGCGTGGCTTCAACTAAGTTCTGTCCAATTTCTCAGATTCCAATCAGACAACATAACTTCTGTTGCTTACATCAATCATCAGGGAGGAACAAGGAGTTCCCTGGCGATGAAGGAAGTCTCTCTTCCTTCAGTGGGCGAAATCCCACAATTGTCACATTTCGGCCATTTATATCCCGGGAGTGGACAACTGGGAAGTGGACTATCTGAGCATCTGAGTTCCATCCAGGGGAGTGGGCTCTTCATCCAGAGGTGTTCTCCGTGATAACCCTCAGGTGGGGTGTTCCTGAGATAGACCTCATGGCTTCTTGCCTCAATACCAAGCTGCCCAGATACGGTTCCAGATTGAGGGACCCTCAGGCAGTGCTGGTGGATGCATTAGCAGTTCTGTGGGAGTTCAATCTGATATATCTGTTCTCTCTGTTTGCCCTTCAAGCAGGAGTGAACCTCAGTGATCCTAATTGCTCCAGCTTGGCCGTACAAAAATTGTTTTGCGGATCTGGTGCTGATGTCGTCCTTTCTTCCTTGAAGGTTGCCGCTGAGAAAGGACCTTTTACTTCGAGGTCCATTCCTTCATCAAAATCTAGATTCTCTAAAGCTGACTGCGTGGAGATTAGACGCTTAGTCCCATCTAAGAGAGGATTTTCAGATAGGGTCATTGACACTCTGATCCAGGCGTGTAAGCCAGTGACTCGCCAGATTTATCATAAGGTCTGGTGCACCTATGTCTCTTGGTGTGAGTCTCAAGGTTTTCCTTGGCACAAGGTACAAGTTCCTCAAATTCACGAAGAGGGTTTGGAGAAGGGTTTGTCTGCTAGTTCTTTAAAGGGACAGATCTCTGCCCTTTCAGTTTTGTTGCAAAAAAAGTTAGCCAGTTTGCTGGACGTTCAGTCTTTTTTTCAGTCCTTGGTTAGAATCAGGCCTGTGTTTAAGCCTGTTGCTCCTCCCTGGAGCCTTAATCTAGTTCTTCATATTCTGCAGCAGACTCCGTTTGAGCCTATGCATTCTGTTGATATTAAACTTTTATTTTGGAAAGTTTTGTTTTGGTTGGCTATTTCTTCTGCTCGTATTGTTTCAGAATTGTTGACCTTACAGTGTGAACCTCCTTATTTTATTTTATTATTTTCCTTACCAAGGAGTTTAGACAATCTTCTTCATTGTTTGTAATGTAATTCAGTAGACGCAAGGGCCTTTTGGCTGAGGAGTGTCATTCGTTTGGCTTATTAGACAGCTGGACAGCAGCCTTCTAGGAGGTTTACGGCTTACTCTACCCATGCTGTTTCTTCTTTCTGGGCTTTTAAGAATGAAGTTTACATGGAACAAATCTATAAGGCGGCTACTTGGTCCTCTCTGCATACTTTTATGCTTTTACCTCAGCTGAGGCTTCTTTTGGGAGAAAGGTGCTTCAAGCGGTGGTGCCTTCAGATTAGGTCCGCCTGCCTTTAGTTCTCCCTCCCTTTCCATTCTGTGTCCTCTCTGGCTTGGGTATTGGTTTCCAACAGTAATGAATGGAATTGTGGACTCTCCATACCATTGGAAAGAAAACAAAATGTATGCTTTTACCTGATAAATGATTTTCTTTCCTGGCATGGAGAGTCCACGACCCACCCTGATTTATTTTTAATGCGGCATTTTTTTCTATAACCTTCAGGCACCTATTTACCCCTAGTGTTTCCCCTTCCTTTTCCTTATTCCCTTGGCTGAATAACTGGGGGAGTATGGGAAGTGGGAGGGACACTAAGCTCTGGCTTGGGTGCCTTTGCCTCCTCCTGGTGGCCAGGTGGTGAATTTCCCAACAGTAATGAATGGAATTGTGGACTCTCCATGCCAGGAAATACTATGATAGTATGATAGGAATGTACAGCTAATTAACCCTTTAAAGGGACATGAAGCCCAACATTTATATTCATTCATAATTCAATTTTAAACAACTTTCCAATTTACTATTATTTCATTTGCTTAATTTTCTTTGTATCTTTTGTTTAAAAGCATACTTAGGTAGGCGGGGGAGCAGCAATACACTACTGGGAGCTAGCTGCTGATTGGTGGCTGTACAGATGTGCCTCTTATCATTAGTTCACCTGATGTGTTCATCTAGCTCCCAGTAGTGTAATTGCTTCTCCTTTAACAAAGGATACAAAGGGGACAAGGCAAATTTGATAATTGAGGTCATCTGAAAAGATTTTTAAAAATCTATGCTGGGGGCGGAGCGAGCAGCCGACCATGATGGCTGCATTTCACTGAGGCTCCGTAGGCAGACCGGGTGTCTTGGCGCACAAAAGCTAAGAATCACAGTAATGGTCGACTTCCACTGGTTCTAGGCTGCATCTAATGTTCCAGCAGCTATACCAAGAGTTTGACGGCTTACTTTTTTGACAACTCCGTCACCGGAGAGAGCTGTTAGGCCTGCGGCCCTTACCGCATCCAGCTTCGCAAGAGCTCCAGTCCCGGACAAGACAACTGCCAGTGACTTTCGCTACGAGCGACATCGGCTCTCAGAGGCTGGAGGCATCAACATCGCTAGGCAGACTACTCGCCAGAATCACCCTTTATTCTAGTCAAGCGGCGACTGGTAAGGCATAAGCGCCACACACCGCCTCATGATCAAACCTGACTCGGCACCCTGGGCAAGCTGGGAGTTGCTATAAGAGGGTAGTATACATAGATACAAAAGCCCACACAAGAACGATCTATACAACCGAACAAACGGTACTTAATGTGACGCACTCTTAAAACAAACACTAATTAAGTGCAAACTGCAGTTACGCTGCCCTACATTCCAGCCTGTTACTAAGTCACCTCAAGGCACGAGCTGTTCATAAAGAGCAGCACACGCACGGGAAGACTCATACAGGGAAAAGCACCTGAAGCAGGCAAAGAGGATTAAAGTGTGACGCACCTTTAAATTACACTAAGAATCTGCTAAAGGCCGGTTGGAACACCAATGACATTAACACCCTTGTTTCCCACAATATAGACTTCGGGGCACAGCTGAACTTAGCACTAGTACAACTCCTATCATATTGCTCTTCACTAACAGGGGACTGTAAAACAATAGGAGCTCTTTGGTTGTACGCAGTGTCTCTGGGTAACATAAACTACTTTATCAGTGCTACTTGTCTTTTATTAACTCCCTATGCAATCTGAGAACTATGTATAAAAGCATAACAGCTTCAGCATTGTCGGAGAACGTTATTAAATATCTGTTGCAGGGTGTGAGTCCTATAACTCTACTTAATTTTTGTTTCAAATACTGCTGTATTCCTCATAACACACTTCAGGCACATACCCCCATCCCCTTTCCCGTCACACTGAGTTGTGGCGGGTCATACCCCACTTACCTTTTACCGTGATCACCCTGTGAGGGTAAATTCCCCAGGGGGTATAGTGTACTGCTTTGTCACAGAATAACTGCAGAAGATAAGCAACAGTACGGGGCAATATGTCACAAAGAAAGAATACCCGCCAAGATAAACCACAGAAGCCATCACAAACCAACCAAGGTGCAGTGCATGCCTTTTTTAAGCAAACAGACCAACCCTCTAAAAGCAAAGATGCAGAATCCTCACTGACTGCCATGGAAGAAGACCGTAGCTTGTCCACAGTGAATGAAATTTCAGTTACAAATCAGACACGCAATGATGACACGCCAATTACATACAAAGCCATGGAAGCCTTAATTGAACAGGTTAAAACCTGTATCAAAGACGAGTCTGCTGACCTAAAAAAAGAGATCAATGCTCTTGGCCACAGGGTGGACACCCTAGAGGAACATGAATTTGTCGTAGCGCAAAAACTGGCGAACCTCTCAGCCAATCAGTCACAACAACTCCAACATATAACTGAATTGAAAGATAAAATCGGCGATTTGGAAAATCGTAATAGGAGAGGAAATCTCTGCTTTAGAGGAATCCCAGAAACGGTTATGAACAACGAAATCCGTGATTATCTACAGGCTTTATTCACTGAAATATTAGGAGACAACACCACCGAAAACACTGAGATTCCCTTAGACAGAGCTCACCGGGCAATCCGCCCAAAACCTCCTGATGAATCTCCACCAAGAGACATTGTAGTACACTTCCAAAACTACAGGCAAAAGGAAGAAATATACAATATCAACAGGAAAAGACAAGTTATAAACTTCCAGGGACATAAAATTCAAATATATCAGGACCTATCCCTAAGAACACTGCAAAAGAGACGGGACTTTCAAGCTTTAACATCCCATCTTCGTACACTGCATATCCCCTACAGATGGGGTTTTCCTACTTCAGTGATAGTAATGAAAAATGGGAAGAAGACAGAGTGTTCCTCATTAACTGAAATGAACAGGTTCTGCAACCTTTTGTGCATCACTCCACCCGACAATGGTAACCTTCAACCCTCTCACAGGCAAAAGAACGGGCTGGACAGCCCTAAACCTCAAAGAAGACCAGGCCCTGATACCATCTCTAAGCATAACAAGAGAAGACAGGTATCCCCAGCCAACACTGACAGCATGGACACAGACTCCCTAGGATGAGTAAATATAGTTATCTAATTGTTTTCTTTCCTCTGAATGTTTAATATGACAGGTCCTATGTTTTGAGGATACAATCCTCTGTTCTCCTTCTAATATGCCTATTTGTGGATAGAAGGATGACATTCACAGAGAAGAGACTGAACTTATTAAAGATTAAAAGACTTTTACTTATTGCCAAGTTGAACTCTAACAAGTTAAAATAGAAGTTTTAATTCAATGTTTATAAAATGACACTGTTTTTTATGCCTCCTCTTTGTGTTAATGATACTTAGAACTATATAGCTATCCCAAGATAAGTACTTATAATTATCCGATAGTTCTCCCCCCTTGGAATGTTTATTTAGTCAGGTTCTATGTGATGCAGCTGTGGTTCTCCTTCTAAAGTACCTAACTAGGGACAGAATGCTGGCACATACCGAGCAGTGACTGTTCCTCTTAAAGATCAAAAGAATCCTTCATGTTATCAAGTAGAACTTTATCCAGTTGAATATAAATTTAATTCAATGTTTACAAGTAGAAAATGTTTTATATGCCCCCATTCTGTTTTAGGTATATATTTTGAAATGTACAGCTAATTCCAGACTTGCAAGGATCAGCGATCTTCTACTAATATCTAAGTATATAAATGACTTCAGAGTACATAATAGAACGCCACAAATACCTATCTAGCTAAGATAGCCAATGGAATGGATACTTGTAACTCTGGATAAAGCTAATTGTTGAGGTTGTTTGGTTTTCTGTTCCTGACTTAATGATAGCAGGTTATGAAATAAGCCCATGTTAGAGGGTTGATGTTTATGTTTATGCTATTACATAGGACAGCAATGCAAAAGGTTAACTTAACACATTGAAATAATTTAATTCAAGAAATGGGTACCTCTCTAGATACTGTACCACTGAAAATATAAATACAGATTTTAAAGCAGCAAAGGGCTACATTAGATAGATTGCAAAGGTACCGGTAGAACCTCTGGTATTGCTCAATTTGCATTAGACGCACACTCCCAAACTAAAGGCCGTTACTAAACGTAAAATACATCTACAGCTCCGAATCGCCATGACACCCGGTTTGTACAAAAGCTCCCAAATTAAAATTACAATTATTACCATTGATATTTCTAGTAATATAAATATCGCTATTCATATTATTATTGTCTCCTAAATACATTATTCCCCCCTTCCCTCAATCTATTTAACCTACAACCATCTAAATATCCCACTTCTTAACACTTGACTCCCCCATTTCCCTAACCTGATTTCCCTAAACTTCCCAAGTATCCTAACTGGTTCACCTTAGCTTTTGAACTTAATTGCACAATGTACCTTGCTTTATAATGACTCCATTATCTCCCCAAAGAGCAGATACTCTATACATTGCAACACAAAATGTCAAGGGCTTTCTCTCCGCAGAGAAGCGCTCTATCGCATTCCACGACTTTCACAAAAGAAAAATAGATATCATTATGACCCAAGAAACACACTTCAAGAAGAACCACGAACCTACACTCTCTAAAAGATACTTTGAGCAACATTTTTGCAGTTCGGGTATGCATAAAAAAAACGGAGTTAGCATTTCATTCCAACGAAATCTTCCCTTTGAACTACTACAAAAATATACAGATAAGGAGGGTAGAATCTTAATCCTAATTGGATTATGTTATGGTGCCCCAATTACACTGGTTAACATATACGCGCCAAATAAAGCTACCCCCAATTTCTATAAACCACTAATCAATACAATCCTAGATATGGCTAAAGGGCCGATTATTGTAGGAGGAGATTTCAATTTCCCCCTAAACCCGACATTGGATACATCTTATTTGTGTAATAATACCCTTAGATCCAACTGCGCAGCCCTACAATCCCTCAATTTATTTGACACTTGGAGAATAGTACACACAGACAGGAGAGACTATACCTTTTTCTCCCATCCCCAACATTCGTACTCCAGGTTAGACTATATCCTATGTGACCAGAATCTCCTCTCAACTCTAATACACTCAAAGATCACCCATACCTCTTGGTCGGACCATAGTTTGGTTTCTACTGTATTTAAATGGTCTAGTAAACCTCGCAACACGTTTAACTGGAGACTTAACGATTACTTACTTACTGACCAGGAAACAGTAGACGACATTAAAAAACATTCAGATGAATATTTTGATTTAAATAAGCCCGAGGACACGTCGTTCGCAAACAATTGGGAGGCCTATAAATGTTACATACGCGGGGTCTTAATAAAGCACAATGCTAAACAACGAAAACTACATACGGTTCAATTTACCTCTTTGACAGGGGACCTGACCACCTGCGAATCAGCACATAAAGCGGACCCATCTTCAGTTCCTAAACTTACCAAATTAACTGAAGCAAGGGAAAACCTTATTAAATTTCTGATACAGAAGGCCCACATGAGAGCTCTGACCACTAAATCTAAGTTCTTTGTGGAGAGCAATGAAGCGGGTCGCCTTCTAGCCAGTTCCCTTAAAAGACAAAGATACTCCAATTGTATTAAAGCTATTAGACGAAATTCAGGCGAGATTACTCACACAAACTAAGAAATTACTGACTCATTTGTTTCCTATTACACAAATCTATACAATATAAAGGGTCCCACGACACTAAACAAGGTGAGAAACTTAGAAACATATCTTACCACTATTAACACCCCTTCTATTACGGATGAGAACAAACCATTCCTAGATTCCCCTATTACTCTTCAAGACATTAATTCAGTAGTAAATTCACTACCAAATGGCAAATCACCGGGCCCAGATGGTCTTACGGCAAAATTTTACCAACTCCTACAGACACAGATTAGTCCCCATCTTCTCTCAGTCTTCGCTGATATAGACTGTGGTAATACCTTCCCTAGTTCTCTTTTAGAGGCAATGATCACCGTCGTCCCAAAGCCAGGTAAAGCTAGAGACATTGTTGGTAACTATAGACCGATATCACTTATAAATATAGACATGAAAATATACGCTAAAATACTAGCTAACCGCATGAACATTATTCTGCCTAACATCATTCATCCGGATCAGGTAGGCTTCATTAGAGGCCGGGAGGCGAAGGATAACACTGTGAGATTGCTCCACTCTCTACAACATGCCCACTACAACCACACGCCTTTAGTTTTGCTTTCCACAGATGCGGAGAAGGCTTTTGACAGGGTGGACTGGCAATTTATGTGGTACACCCTGTCAAAGTTCGGCTTTTCTGAAACGTTTATTAATAGAATACAAGTCCTTTATCATAACCCAAGTGCAAAAGTTAAAATAAATAATACTTTATCTCAACCTTTCTCTATATCTAACGGGACTCGCCAAGGGTGCCCGCTTTCACCCCTGTTATTTGCTATCACAGTTGAAATCCTAACATTAAACATTAGAAACAACCAACACATTCTAGGCCTGCAATACGGAGATATCACACAGAAATGCCTCTTGTTTGCGGATGACGTGATCCTCACACTACGATCACCAGCTACCTCCTTACCCGCCCTGGTCGAGACATTGGAGAGGTACAAGCAAGTCTCCAACTTCTCCATTAACATGGAGAAGTCGGGACTGATGCCGATTAATCTCACACCTGGAGAAATACGGACCCAAACTTAAGTACCTGGGCTTGACAATCCCTAAAGACACTCATAAACTATTTTCCGATAACTTCACCAACCTCCAGGACAGTGTCAAACATCTGTTGGAATCCTGGCATAGGCAGGGGCACCTATCGTGGCTAGGTAGGATCAACACAGTTAAAATGATGGTAATCCCCAAATACTTATACCTATTCCAAACACTACTAATGGCCATACCTAAATCTTACCTTCAGACACAGCAAAAGATGATAAACTCCTTTATTTGGTCCTACAAACGCCCGAGAATTGCTCAGCATACTATGTTCCTTAGCAAAGAGGACGGGGGTCTTAACGTCCCTAATATTACTAATTACTATAAAGCTGTGCACTTAGCCAGAATTGTAGCTTTTACCATGCTACCACCTCGAATTTATGGATACAGATGGAGAGCCATCTATCCCAGACTAAACACATGAGAGATTTAGCTTGGCTCCCTAAAGACTCTAGACCCCACATTATACAACACAATGAATACATTAGAACCACTCTTGCGATATGGGATGAAGTGATTATACACATGAAAGGAATTTCAACAACAATATCCCCCCTAACCCCCTTACTCCATTATCACTTGTTTCTAAAACACAGCCTCTTTACTCATACTAATGCTAACAAGCTCCTACTTAACCTTCCAATATATTTAATAACTACCCCCTTAGCTATCAAAGACAGACAGTTACTCAGCGAGGAGCTAGGACCGCCATTCCATAGTTGGTATGCTTACTTACAAATCAGACATGCAATCACCCACATAGGACAGAAATATTGAGACCTCTAACTCCATTCGAACAGATATGTACTAACCCGAAAAACACAAGAGCACATCTTTCCCAAATCTATAAAATCCTTAGGGGCTCCTTCCCTTAGAAACGCCCAACATATTTGGCGAGATGGTCCAATGAGTTTCTAACTGAATTAGATACGAAGACCTGGAAGCGTTGCTTCCGCCACACCCACTCCTCTTCCATCTCCTTAACTATGTCTGAACTGAACTACAAAATACTAGCCAGATGGTACCTCCACAACGCCTGCGGGTCATATACCCCACTGCCTCTTCTAGTTGTTGGAGGAGATGCGGAGAAGAGGGAACCTTAACCCATATATGGTGGTCTTGCCCGAATTTGGGTGACTACTGGAGTCAGGTAGAAAAGAACATAAACAAAGTATTGAATACAAACATTACACTTTCCCCACAAATCATCCTCCTCAGCCACATTCCAAATCTCTCCTGCATTTACCGTAAGAAATTGCTTCTCTTAATGCTAACCTGCGTAAGAGGCTAATCCCCAGATTATGGAAAACACAGGAGATACCTACTATTGCTCAATGGAGGTCAGAAATAACCCATGTTCTTACGCTAGAGAAAATGCACTACTGTTATCTTGGTAAACAAGATATGATATCCAACATTCATTTTATTTGGGAACAAGGGGCCTACAATAGCACCTGAGAAGTTAGCAGAGCAACTGACTAGATGAGTTGGGAATTGTTCTTACACCGCTCCCCACGTTATTATGCTAATAATCTTAGCTTATTTATATTGTTCCTGATTTGATAGGATACTCCCCTGTACCTATTTCCCAACCCTCCTTTTCCTATTCCCCCCTTCCAATTAATTCCTTAGGGTTATGTCTTATCATCTACAGCTGTTGATACTGAGTCATGATTACCCTTTAGCAGTGAATTTTCTTGAAAATACCTAAGAAAATTAGGTCATTGATTGTTAATGCTTAACATTTTGCAAGTTGTTTCTTTTTCTGTTATTATAAGAAATTGTAACTATAATTTCGCTTTGATATGTATCAATGTACCGATTTTCAATAAAAATTATTTAAACAAAAAAAACAAAAAAAAACCTTCAGGCTTCTGCTAGAAAGCTGAACATGAAGAGGAACTTCATCTTTCAGCATGACAATGCCCCAAACCCTACATCCAAATCAACAAAGGAATGGGTTCACCA
>CAJPDP010030438.1:0-12673 GCA_905336975.1 Bombina variegata variegata
CGATGAGCAGCGAGATCGATGACTGTCAGTTAACAACAGTCCGCTGCTCATCGCACCGTACTTGGTGCGCGGCTTTTTGACAGCTTTCTTGATAACTTTGGCGAACGTATTCAGGTCCGCGGCGGCGATGTTAGGCAAGCTTAGGCGAGCGTATTGGGGCCGGCGAATGCAGGTAAGTAGACAGGTTGATAACTAGAGGCCCTAGTCTGTCTGATATAAATTCTAGAGGAGGCTGCAAGAGCCATATTACTTCCATCTTAGCTTACCTGACTCTTATCTAGTCTATGAGAAATCTGCATGTGATGGCAGTGGGGTTAAACACTCCTTTGTGGAGTAGCGGTGGTTCCACAGGCGTGGGTGTTTTATGGACAGAGTTAGGGCAGATGGAGGTGGAATCACAGGTGTTCTAAGGGCAGAGTCAGGTGGTCCAGGGGTGTGGTTAGGCATTTGTGGACATGGCCTGCCTAAAAGGACAGGGAATAATTATTTTACTTTTTTACCTTCCTCCTCAGCCCAATGGGGTGCAAAATAGAAGCTTTGCACCCCTAACTTTCCCCTAGAACCCCCACTGCTCAGCAAATCCAAGAACTCTTCTTTCTGGTGTCCTCACCTTTGAACAATTTAACCTAGTTAGGTAGTAAATAAAAATCAGCAGTGATGTTTTACATTGATATCTCTAGTATAGCTTTTATGAACAGTCTTTGCATCCATTTTGTCTTCATGCTTTCCATAGTGTACAAATTGGTCTTATCAGACCTAAGAGCTAATATATGATTTACACTTTTTTTTCATAAATCTGTATTTCTCACAAACCCTTTCTCTCTACATAGGGAGCTATGTTGGACAAAATGTGGTTGGATATTCTTTATTTTTGGACTACCATGATGTATAAGGATCACAAAATATTAATTATTTGCTAAATCCTATTAAATATAATATTTATAGAAAAAAGTCAAATGTTTTAATATGAATACAATTTTGTTTCACAGTTTTACAGACATTTATATTAAAACATTCATATTTAAAAGTTGACATTTTTTTTTTATAAATGTTCTAAAATATTGTATATTTGATACTGTGTGTATAGTAAGCACATATTTATTTCAAATAAAGAAATTTTGCACAAAAATACAGTACAACACCTACTACTTTTCAACAAAGGATACCAAGGGAATAAAGCAAATTAGATAAAAGTAAATTTGAAAGTTGTTTAAAATGGTATGCTCTATCTAAATCACAAAAGAAAAAAAATGTGGGTTTCACATCCCTTTAATGGATCTTCTAAAGTGGAGAAATGAATATGTGACCCCAGAATTTAAAAGGATGTATGGACACCTATAGACAGTTATATTTGTTCTGTTATCCTTATGGGAAAAAGGAAATATGAACCATATGGATATCAATTAATTCTTATAATATGCACATAATGTTCTTTGTTTACTGCACTGAATAAGTGACTTTAAGTCTTGGTTAAAGAGAAGAAGTGCATGAAATGGCACAACCATATACTCAGAGAAGGTTTTCTCATTAATAAATATAGGCAACTGCCAAGTTAGCTCCTTCCCCTATATTGAGTGCCTTTTCTCATATGGGTGCCTTTCCGATTTGACAACTGGTGCAACTTTGCATTTTTATCCTCTGTATTATCTTACAGCCAGAGTTCTCTGCACTAGACTTTATAGCCAATCAGGAACTACACTTGAAAATATATAGGCTCTGCATAGGCAAATATTGTTTTATGTGGTAAGAGGGCATACGCATGCTAATGGAATGGTCTAGGATTATTTCATTTACCTTTTGCCTACCAGACTATACCTTATGCTGCCATATGTATATGGGCATTGGTATATGAGAGCTCTTGATTTAGTTCAAATATTTGTGTATTGTCTTAGCATTTGTCTTCACACCTGTAAACAAGAGGCTCAGTTCTAACAACATAGATTTTCTGTTTGCAATTTACATACAAGTCTACCCTTTTCTAATTCAACCAATAAGCTTAACTTATTTTTCATTCACTTTGCTGAATAAACACAAATTTACCACCTTTTCAATGTTTGCTAGATAATATTCCTGTTTCTACTAAATAGGGGAATTAGAACTAGCATTTACTGTATGTGTGGGTGTAAATGATGATATATGGTACATAAGTCTTGTTTTAATTTGGCAGGAGACAAAAGGCAGTATTGTAATTTACTGATGAATTGCTTTATATTTGTATTCAGCTTGATATACAGACTGGGATATGTCAAAGCTTCCTGCTCTCTGAACATTTTTGTGGTACTGAGACAGATTTATTGGGCATAGGGAAATCTATCACTTATTGTTTCTGACCCAACACCAACTTTTATTTTTTAGTAAAAAAAAAATCTGTATTATACATCTTTTATATAATGAATATTTGTAATATAGAAACAATTATCATATAAAAAAATCAGTTAAAAATGTATATTGTTACATAAAGTAATAATATTTAACTGTTCAACTGAATTAAAAGGTTGAAAATGTGTTCAGATGTGGCTACACTCTGCCCAGCATTCGAGCCACCCACCAATTGCATGGCATGATAACTCTGCATATCACACGTCCGGATCCATAGCAGTAGGGGTATGGATAGTAGCCAAGCAGGGGCTCACACACTCGTTGGCAGTATCTTTGGCCACGACGGCAATGAATACAACAGAAGCCTCTGTGATCCCACATAGGATGAAAGTCAAGCCCGACTTCTCGCTAGGATATAAGAAAACACAGATATGTTAATACTCACTGTTGTGTTTAATTAATCATAAGAATTTTTATTATAGGCAAGGCTACAAGGCTTTTGATGCTTTAAAATGAATTTGTCATTTTCAGCAACAGTATCAAGGAATGTAACAAATCATGTTTAATTTATTTCACGTTTTGTATAATTATAATTATAGATTTTTTTCTATTTTATCTTCAAGTTCCTGTAATACTTTTTGTCTTTGGAAACATGCATTAAAAAAAAATCCATATCTTTTCGGATTAGTCAATTGTTTCAGCAATCCTATCCGAGCTTAAAAAGACATGAAACACAAACATTTTCTTTCATGATTTGGATAGAACATACAATTTTAGACAACTTTCCAATTTACTTCTATTATCAAATTTGCTTCATTCTCCTGGTATCATTTGTTGAAAAATGGGGGTAGACTAATAAGGTGAATGGAAGTTTTAAAGGGATATGAAAGCCAGAATTTTACTTTTATGATTCAGACAGAGCATGCGATTTGAAAAAAACATTTAAATTAGTTACTTCTATTATCTAATTTGCTTTGTTCTCTTAGAATCTTTAGTTGAAAAACATACCTATGTAGGCTAAGGAGCAGCAATGCATTACTGTGAGCTAGCTGCTGATTGATGGCTACACACAAATGCATTTTTTATTAGTTTACCATATTTGTCCATCTAGCTCCCAGTAGTTCATTGCTGCTCCTTCAACAAAGAATACTAAGAGAATGAAGCAAATCTGATAACAGAAGCACATTGGAAAGTTGTTTAAAACTGCACTCTCTGCCTGAATCATGCCAAAAATGTTGGGTTTCATGTCCCTTTAAACTATGAAGAAAGGTTAGCCAAATAGTGTCTGTTTACTCTAGAAAATATGTTCTTGAGAGGTGATATGATTACTTTATTTAAATATATTCAAGACCCGTATACAGGTTTGGCTGTTTATTCCATGGCAGTTGTTTGTGACAAGAGGTCACACTATCAGGAGCAACACAGCAAGTTTTTCAGAGTAAGAGCAATCATATTGTGGAACACCTTGCCTAAGGAGGTAGTGACTGCCAATACCTTAGATCAATTTAAAAAATGGTTTAGATACATTTTTGGCTAAAAACAGAATTCAGGGATATGATTGCTTGTCTTAAATGGGTCAGCTTTTTAAATTATTTCATGTAAGTTCAATTGACAACTTCTTTAATATAAATCAGGTAATGTCTGTTTTGGTTGAACCTACACTTCTGTCTTATTTCAACCTCATCTACTATGTTATTGTTACTTGGTCCTCTTTGCATTGTTTTATCACTTTGATGTGGATGCCTCATCAGTTGGCAGCATTTGTTTTGCACTTCATTTTGCCTCATTTTGTCTTTCCTGTTCTGTTTCCTCCATCTTCTTGACCATATGTATAACTGAAGATTCAGGGTAAGTGGGATGCATTTAAGCTATGGTATGCTAGGGTGTTTTTGCCTCCCTAGTGGTCTGGAGTGTAATTCCCACCTGAGATTTCTTGTGGACTCTCATCATCATGAAATAAATGAATTTATCAGATAGGCATAAATGTTGTTTTTATTGTCTCTAAAAAGGGTTATATCACTGGTAAAATGTGGATGCTCAGTTGTTAAGAGTGTAGGGCGTTTGTTGGGCAGGTTTTGAGTTATGGTTGTATGGGGCACAGTTCGGTATTTAAGGGGTAGGATTTAGGAGTTTTTCAGTTTATATCTGTAAAAAGGGATCATTGATAGGTTAGAGAATGCAGAAGAAGGAACAGTGTGAGAGCACTTCCAAACAATGGTATCTCAAGTTAATTTATTACTAGATGTGTGGGTTACAGACTCAAAGGTTTTAATCACTGTTGAAAGTATGAGTGTTGCTGGATTAAAAGGTAAAGCCAATACTGGCTAATGGGTCAAAATGGGCTACATTAGTGCTGCCTTCCTATCACTGGAAGAAAAGAGCTTAAATGTAATACTGTGTGGGTGTTACTGGCTTATACAATTAGTTAAATCACTGTGCAGTGTACTACAATTGAATTAAAAAGGAATTCAAATAATGTTCATTATTACAAGATCAGTTCATGTTATCATTGCTTACCTATGTGTGTTACTGGGGTTACATGTGACTAACACTGCCATAAACTATTTAAGAGATGTATCATGGTCTGGTGTCTAGTGTGTGCACTCATTATTGCCATAAAATGATACAATGGGCATTATTTATGCTGACATAAACCAACTGTGGGTTTGAATTGTACAGGGGACGTGTATGGTATATGGTCTGTTTCTTGAACATTTAGTTGGTATGAAGGGATTGCTGGTGACAGGAATATGCTGTTTCTCTTTCTCTATTTCACTATTTCTTATTCACTTTGTCTTGCTTTCTATGTCTGTCTTGCTTTCTATATTTGACAATCTCGTTTGCATTCTTTCATTCTATATATTTATTCCCCCCCCCCTGATCTTTCACCTTCCTTTGTCTCTCTGCTTCTCAATTATTCAGTATGCATGAATTATCTTTTACTGTTTTTAAAGCATATAATTGTTATATCCAGTGGTATAACTGCAGAATTCCTTTTTAAATATTTAATCTCATCAATTCATTACGTCTTATATAAATACAATAACTATAATTTGTACAAGAAATCAACAACTATGCCTGGTTATTCATCTAATGTCCCTGTAAGTTGTGTTTTTGAAGTTGATATTTACCAAACATAAATGTATTCATTACTGTATTGCTTAGAGACTGTCATCTTAAAATGGAAAACATACTAACTCTTTAATGTTGGCTTACCAGAAGTAATTTTACATTGCTAGCCAATCATTGATGTGAATTTTATTTTTGATATATGGGCAGAGCTAGGCATTTTCTATAAAAACTCAAATTCACTTGCAAAATGGGGGTTAGAGGCATAAAGGGTCCTTGGATACAATGAGTGATGTAGACTTATAACTCCACTCAGTATGGCATTTAAGATAATAACATCCAATCTAGGAGCCTAATGATCAATAACTTGCTGCCATGGAAAAAAAATACACACAATCTAGAATTATTTTTAGACCTTATATTGTAATGTAGCACATCTCAAGATATTTGTTTTTCTAAAATTCATGGTGGGACTTTTCCGTACTTATGAGACTTCTCTTCTTACCTGAGCAGAGAGCTTTAGATCATTGGGTCCTTGATGAGATGGGAGGACAACCTCTGATTGGGGGTTAGAAATGCAAGGAGGGTGTTTTAAAATGAAATCCAGAGTAGGAACCACTACTGTTGACTATCACTATAATTTATGCCTTCACATGCATTGGTGGTTCTAGGGGTGCATTGTATAATAAAAGTACTCAAGACTTTTGTCTTGCACCCCTGATAACCTGGCTGTGTTGAGTAGGAGGGGAATATTTCCCATCCCTGGCACTATCCCTTCACAAGTTAACATCCCTTGACCACTTAACCATACTTTAGATTGTCCAGCACTACCCCCTACCCACCAAACACCAATTACTCTGGCCCATGGGCCTCACTACTAGGTCCCTACTAAGTCCCTAGATTCCTGGCTCCTGTATGGAGCTCTGCAGATAAGTATTGGCCCCAGCATTCATGGAACTGCCACTGTTTGCATGCATGTTGAAAGTTCTTCATTTCTGATCAATTCTTATTTTTGTTCCTTTCTTTTTAGGTAATTCCTTTAACCTGCTCTTATCTAGCAATCAAGTTGGGTCATTCAAAAAAATAAATAAAAATATATGGTAATAAAAGGATCAATGTTTTTCCATGATTACTAGTTCCCCTGATCTTTCAGCTGTGATGAGAATATTAAACATAGAATTTCAGTTTCTCTTGCAAAACAACCAAGCTACAGCAAACAAGGTATACCTTAGCCAGTATTTTTAATTAGAGATGAATCACACATTTGTTTTGATTTTTTTGGCTAGATTAAAATATCATTGTGAAGCATATTTTAGCATATTTTGTAAGCCTGATAATTGCTGATTCACTGTTATTTTCCATGTTGTAATCTCATTCTATAAAAATATAAATTATATTATCAGGTAAATTATTTCTTTTGTTTATTATTGCTGATTATTTATAGTTTATAATACATTTCAACAAAGCTGTTTTGTAAACTACTTGTGCAATGCCACCCCTTGCAAATTTATGGCCACTAGCAGGGGGTGTCAATCAACCCGATCGTATAGGATTGGGCGGATTGATGTCCGCAGCCTCAGAGCAGACGAGTTAAGGAGCTTCTGTTTCCGGCAAGCCTGAAGGTTCGCGCGGAAACCTAGGATTTACTATTGAAACAAATAAAGGATCTTTCATTCATGAAGTATAAGATACTTTATGTAGAATGCTCCTTTATTTGATTCAATCGATCAACACTCTTAACTTCTACAGCAGCGCACAGCTAAAAAAAGATTTGGCTACGAGGTGACGTTTTCACCTCTTAGCCAATAGCCGTGTGGTAAATCTGGCTCCCATGGGTGCCAAGTCGGTTTGTTTCAATAGTAAATCCTAGCGTTTGCAAAACGCTAGGATTTACTTTCACTCTAAGGGATGCATATAAATGTATGGCTATTAAACACACAAATGTCCAATGGCAAAGGGTGATTGGAGGGAACTGTCTATCTGCTGTTCTCCCCTTCAGATGGATCTTTTGAGTTTTGGCTGCCTTGTTTGCCCACCCAACACAAGTCCTCAAAGCATAAACACTTTTTCCTGGTGCCATAAATCTATGGTACACATTACTATAGGGCCACACAAACTAGTGCAGAGGGACACAATTTGTCCACCCTGTATTACAGCAGTATCAACTGTGTAGTTTCAAATAATGTTTATTGGATTACAACTCTCACTGCTCTATTGCTAAAGAATGACACAACTCTAAGTCTTACAAGAAAATTTTTAAAACAAACAAAAATATTATACATTTTAGATAAAAAAAGAGAAATGTGACTACTCTGCCCCTTTAAGACATCACACGTAGAGTCTAGGCTACTACTACATACAGTAAAGACTATCTCTGCTGATAGAAATTACTGCATTGCTGCTCAATCACAAACTGCAAATGTTTAAAACCCTTTAATGAATAATCATTTTTAAACTTAGAACGTTTTGTCTAAATTTGTTTTCTCAGAGAAATCAACAGAATCTCAGAGCGTTGTTAATGGGGAAAAAGTACAATTATTTAAATAAAAATGATTTATATTTTTACATCTTAATGTGGCATGTTTTGCCTTCCAGGTGAAATATCGCTATCACTGAAATATTTCATTTGCATCTGTAATTGGCAACTCATTAATGGCTCATTAGTAGCACAGAGTGGAACGCTTGTAGCAGAAGATGTAACAGCAGGGCCAGACTGTACATACGGATCATATGGGATCTCATCAGGTTTTGTGCTAATGCTCTGAGAACAACAGTTCCACAAACAAACAAAAAATATTTCATTACATAAATAAGAGATGACACCGTAAACCTATGAACATACAGCCTTTTCGGTGTCTAATTAGGCTTATGAAATTACGCATTGAAATCACTTCATGACCACGTTCAATAGATGAGAATAAAGTGCAAATTTGTATTATCCTGGCTTAAGATGCTATTTCCCTATTTGTTATTACCAATAATACTCTAATGCAAGAGGTCATCACACATAAACTGCTCTTGGCTTCCTAATATATATTGTATGAAGGTTTTAATCCTTCCAGTAAAAGTCATAACTTCCTTTGTCAGCTCTAATTACTGGTTTGTTTACGTGCCTGGCTCTTCCCAACCCATCTCATATGTCTTTATTGCTATATTATATATTTTTGCCGGCTAGCTGCAAACTCTGATCCTCCCCCCCTCTAATTAGTGTAAGCTAAGTTCCTCTCTTCGGATTCTATCTTGTAGGGGTTTGAAAGCCCAATCAAGCAGTACATTTCCTTTTTTTTTTTTTTTAAAGGAAAAATTATACCGACCTCATATGAAAAGAACTGTTTGTAATAGTCAAAGAAATTAGAAAACAATATTTTAAAAAAGATAGTGTTTTTTTATTTCCTATAATTAATGGTTGAAACACATAAAACTGGTAAGCACTAATATATATTTGTTAATATTTATTTTGTTTTCCCAGTTGAAAATAATACAATTTATATTGAATGTAACCACTATATGGTATATTATAATGTTAAAATTAGACCACAGAAGTACTTTGTTACTAAAATATGCAAAACACAAAAACAAGTTTTTTTTTTTCAAACAACTTTGTTTTATAGATATAGTTATCATATGCATCTTTGATAATGCAGATATGATCACATCAAACAGAGCCAACATATAATATAAATGTTCCATTTTATCTATAGGCATCTATATTTTAAGACTTCAGAGCCAGAGTTATACATTTATCAAGAAAAAAAAAACATGAACTAATTTAATCATAAATAAATTGTATCATCTGTCTTTGTCTATCTCCCTCTTTCATTTACTAAATCTCTATCTCTCTTTCTCTCTGTCTCCTCTCTCTCTCATCGCCAATTGTTGATTAAAATGTTGAGCTTAAACATCAGAATAAGGGCCCAATGTTGGAAGCATCATCACAATAGTGCTATGTTATAAAGGCATGCGCATTATGATCAAAATTGCAGGTGAAATGTTCTAAAGGGACGAAATTGTTAGAAGACGATTACAAGTGGTTCTCTGATAGTGCGGGGTCGCAATAAGGAGTATTGGTTGACCTCGCTAACATTAGTGCACATCGCTCGAGTGCAATGTATACTTTTAATGGATTTTACGACCGTGTTAAATTGCGCTGGTATTACAAGTTGAAGGTTATAGCTTGTGCTCGAGCAAAAGTTAAAACTGGGCTATAAGTAAAGTGTAAAAGTTAAAAATAAACTTTCACAAAACCCATCAAAAACATATTAAAATAAAGAATAACACTCGTACATACACTTTTTTTTTTCCTATAAAAAAGATCATATTATTATTGCTAAAAAGTTTTAAAAGGGTTAAAGAGATGGTATATGATAAGGTGTTTGTCTGGAAAGGGCTCCAATGTGTGTGTTTGTGTGTGCGTATGCATGTATGTATGTATGTCTATTTTAAAAAAAAGTGTCCAATTTACTTCAATGATAAAACTTTGCTTAGTTCCCATGATAGATAGGTCTCTGGACCATTACATGACAGGAAATAGTGCTGCGATCTAGTGCTCTTGCAAATAGATAACATTCTTGAAAAACTGCTGCCATATAGTGCTCTACAAATGGGCAGGCTCCTAAGCATACATTCATGCTTTTCAACAAAAGATACCAAGAGAAAAAAAAGTCTTAATAGAAGTAAATTAGAAAATTGTTTAAAAGTGCATGCTCTATCTGAATCGTGAGAATTTTTGGGTTTCATATCCCTTTAAAGATTAAAATAAACTTTTCTTCTATGTGAACAACATAGGAATGTAAAGTATTCCTAACGCTTTGGCTTTAGCACAATTGATGTAGCGCAGTGTCGTGATAGCATGCGACTCTGCGAGCGATAATGTTTTTTTGTGTGCATCCCATAGAAATCTATGGGGAGAGAGATTTCACGTGGTCGCTAATGTGGCCACAGTAATTTTTACTACGCATGCAGTTAGCGTGCGGGCAACAAAAATTAGCTTGCCACTTGTAGCCGTGCCCATTATTGCCAAAAGGCATTTTACTATACTTTGCTGTGGAATGTTAAAAGCAGTATTGCCATCTGCAGCGAAGCTGTAATGTAAATGATCCCTTTCAACTGTACCGAATGACAATAAAATTTGCATGTGTGAGGCAAAACTGAACCTAGTTTGTTACAAGTACATAAATGATAAACTTTTATGAGCTGGGGGATTGTGGGAATATTGTAAATGTGTATATAGTTTTTTTTATTTATTCTACTGTAAAATACTATTATGTTTATTTAAATAAAATATTAACTTAACTTTTGGCCTATTCCTTTTTAGTGTACGGGATATTAATATTCCAGAGAACACAATATCCGTTACATTTTTGTTTAAAAAATAGTGTGCTTTTTAAACTTTGCACTATGTAAAACGTGTTTTTTAAAGTAGGCGGTATTTGTATAGTCACTACAAGTTTAGACGGTACTGTGTGTGCTTATATATCCCAATAGCACAGTGCAGCCGCAATATTAGAAGTAAAATTATTTAGTACATTATGAGCTAGATTACAAATGGAGCACTAAATATCGCTTTAATGAAAGCAATATTAGCGCTCCACTTTGTAATACCAGCGCACGATATGTGCTAGTATTACAAGTTAGCTGCTAGGAAGCATTGTGCTAACAAGAGCGTTTCCATAGGCTCCTATGGGAGCCTTGTTCTGATTCCGTTAGAGACAGCATCAGAACTTCAGCGCCAGTGAGGGGGGTAAGGAGTGCAGCAATGGCAACAAATATAAACATATATGCCGATATACATACATATATATTTGTGTTAATATGTGTATATACACATATAAACACATAAATATATATGTATATAGTCATATACATATATATTTACTGGGAACACACAGTTCCCATTGACCGCAATGTAAAGGCAATGTAAATAGAACAACCCACCAGATTATATAGGTTTATTTTGTTTTGGTCTTCATTAACAATGGTGATTACTTTGTTGTGCACTCTCATTAGTACTGAAAAAAAACAGATGACACAAAATTCAGTATTTTTAGTGAACTTATTGTAATCATATAAATAAATAAGCAGCTTACAAGCAAAGGTAATGATTAAACTATAAACGTTACTTCTAATCGGATTTCGAATAAGGCATTAATATCAGCATACAAGAGTGGGCAGAATAATGGTTTTGGACAGGTATAGCAACAGCACGCAGCAGATGTGTTTCTCTCTGATGTCTCCCTCGATCACTCCTGCCCACCTTGTAACAATTCTAATAAAACAGTGTGCAGGCATGTCTACATGTTATGGCAATCATATTTTGTAAAAACTGGATTAGTGTAGAGGTTTTCTCAAAATAAAATGAATCCTCCCATACAGACAGGTTCCCACACTCCTCATTGGAATGCAACCCCCCATCTCCTTCGAGATAAGCACACTGCTTTGAGAACAGACTTCAGGGTTAAAATAAATGTCTAACTTTCCTGTAAAGCATTTCTGTTCAAGCTATATATGTGTTAGAAGCATTCGTAATATATAAATATATATACTGTATATATATATATATATATATATATATATATATATACATATACTAAATATATGTATGCATCCTGTGTATATATGCTGTGTGATGCCATGAGCGGCCGCCTACTTCATCATGTTGATCCTAACTAAGGATCCGAATGCACATCCCTAGTGATTACCTACATAATGAATATATAGGCGTTCCATGGAAGTTTACTGGTCGTTAGATGGAAGTAACCTGTATTATAATGGGGAAACATCGCTTGAAATTTCTAAAATTCTAAAAAATGTCTGCAAGCTTAGGTGTAACTTTTCACACAATGCGAGATTACCAATTGTAAGAATTCTACTGCATTTACAGTGAAATTTAGGAGTCTATTCATTAAGAGATGAATGGCAGGTGAATTGAAACATTTCAATTCCCTCCATTACCTATGCATTATGAAGGTCCAAACCCAGTGAGTATCTCCCACAATAAGAGCTAAGTTAGCCCTGCACATTGCACACTTAATTCTGTGTACAATTAACCTAAAATAGGAGAATTGCAGGTGAATTGTATGAAGCATTAACTATAGATTGTGCAGTGCTAATTTAGCTCTTCTTGCAGGAGATACTAACTGTCGGCTAGATTACGAGTTTTTGTCGGTAAGGCTGTGCGGTGCTAACGCTACTTTTTTTCTCACTGCTCCCTTAAGATAACGCTGGTATTACAAGTTTTCTGCAAGCCGGCGTTAGCCTCAGAAAAGTTAGCGTTGTGCAAAATTTA
>CAJPDP010030448.1:0-11851 GCA_905336975.1 Bombina variegata variegata
TGTAATCTGCCTTTGAGATGGCTGGCCTGTCCCTACCCGCCCCAGTACTTTATAAAGTGACCACAGTAGTCTGTGACATGGTCCACCCCCCCGTACTGTATATAGTGGTACTGTATAGTGACACTGTTTACCCCCCGCCCCCCCATGCTGTAGTAACAAGGTCTGTAATTTCCTGGTTCCAGAAACATACACACACACACATACATGCATAAATACACACACAGTCACATACATACACACACACATAAACACCAATGGGTAGGGGGCGGAGCCAGCTAGGGTTGAAGCAGGACGTGCATGTTAGCTGCTCTTCCTAACTATAGCCTTATATCTATATAAAGTGCTGACAAACAACTCTTAAAAGTATATGCTCTTTAAATCTTGCATAATTAACTGGAGATTAGAGACGGTCAGCTAAAAGCCCAGGAGAGACTTTTTACTGCAGTCTACACCACTAACGCAGGACTGGGCCGACTCTGCAGACCTAATTAAGGAAGTTAGTTTCCCAGAGGGTCGGGGCTCTGCTCTGGGGACCGCTAAACCTTCTCTATCAATAGCCGGCTGCTGAGAGGACAGAAATATATTTCTTTAGCCTGTTCCGGATTGCCGATAGGTTACATCTGCCCAGATACTAGCTAACCCCGGTGTTCCCTGAGCCTACCTGCCACAACAGCCCTGACTTTACAGCCAGCTTGTCTCTGCATCTTGCTCCGGAGGGTCGGGGATCCGCTCTGGAGCTTCTGTTTCCTACAAGCCAGCTGAGGACAAGGTGTACAGCCCTGCAGTCCCAAGAAGAGGACCCCGTGACTGGTTCCACTAGCGGCGACGAAACTGCGCCTGAAGTTTTGAGTAGCACCGAGGTAGCCTTGCGGCCTCACGAAAGTGTTGCTGGAGAGAAGAGACGAATATTCTACCTTGGAGCCTAGAGGTAGTGCTCAGTCTGGATTACCCGGTTTTGCCCTAAGAATAACAACCTATCTACTGGCTATCGGTAAAGAAGACAAAAGGCGCGAACATCGGCCATCTTGCGCTTCTGTAACATCTGAACGCAGCGCTCATCTGTACCTAGAGGCCTGCATATTGAGCTAAAATCTCTAGAACCGGGGATCTGATTTGCTTTGGCTCTTGTTGCCTAAGGGGGCCAGCGGAGTGCAGTGGAAAAATCCGGAACTTCAGACAACCCTGAATGAGTACTTTTACATCTCTATAGGGCCCTCCTGGCTCTAATTAACCCACGTGGCCTGGGAAAAGAAGCCACATAGTGACTACACCTGTTAGCTGTTACCGGGTCCCACTAAATACAACAGGGTATATCTTGTGATTTGTTGGGAAAGGTTGACTGTACCTCATTTAAACCCTATGCTTTCAGAGATACAGCTTTGGTTAATGGGATAGAGACAGTCTGGCCTGATTTAGTGAACTTGCCCAGACCACAACCTAAAGATTACCTGGAGATTCACCAGCTTCATTATTTCAGCACCAGATCTGTAACCTCTTAGCTCTCTTACTGTGTAATAGCCTACCCTAACATACAAGAACTTCAAAGTTGTCATCCCATAACTGTGATAAATTTTATTAGAGGTTTATAAATCTGCATGGTATATTTATTGAACTGAGATCGCCACTTGCAGATTACTGTGTATAAAGCTGCTGCGTCAGCGTTATTGTCTTTGAGCCCTGAGCCCAAAGTGGAGTGTGCATGTACAATGTCTGTCTAACTACATCATTTTTCTCCCTGTAGGTCCAGTTGCTTGATAACACCTATAGTAGCTCTGCAAACAAATTTTCCTGCAAGGGTTTATTTTCTGTTGTTGTGAATCTGTATCGTCTAACCTAATTTATTTTATTTCCCTTGGAGCTCAGGGGTGTCCTCTCCTCCCTTTCCCGCCAGGATATTACTGGCGGGTCATACCCCTGCTCCTTCCCCCTGCACCGTCCATTAGTGAAAACTTCCCCAGGAGAGCGCTGCTTGGGTGTCTCTATTCAGTGGCTCACCTATTGTCATATTGGATTGGTATTTACCGTATAGTTAGTCTTGGCTAACGTACCCTTAGGATAAATTACAACAGATTTTGTACTTGCTAACTTATTCGATCTGTCACTACTTTCTTTAAAAAAAAATACATTACTACATTATAATGTGGTGCTAAACCATTAACTAGGAGGCGAGGTGGGTCCCCAATTCAAACATACTAAAGAGGCTCTCCTGTGCTACCTTTCTTGAAGTGTTAAGATAAGGATTAAGCTACGGGCTAAGATGTCCCACTCTAACAGGAAAAAGAATAGGCAGGCGGATGCCCCTAAAAGAACTGTCGCAGATCATTTTCATAGCAAATTTATCTCTGAGAGAGATTTATCGGATGAAGACTCAAGAGACTCGCCCTCTAGGCATGAAGAAGAAATCACTGTTCTTCCTGTCAGTTCAAGACCCTCAGATAGTGCTGAGACCTCCTCCCTTAGGGATCTCATTAACTCTCTCTCGGCTAAAATGGACTCTCATCACACCTCTATGAAGAATGAGCTAAAATCTTCGGTTGCTGAACTCAAAAGGGACATAGCGTCCCTGGGAGAAAGATCAGATATCCTCAAACGCAAACACGAAGATCTGGCTACGGATCACTCCAACCTATTATCATATACTCAAACACTGGCTGAGTTGATCTCGGACCTGGAGGGTAAGCTAGCGGATCTTGAGGATAGATCCAGATGCAATAATATCCGCATCAGAGGCATCCCTGAGAGCGTCACGGCTAGTGATCTTCTGCAATATCTTGCTGACTTGTTTGCCTCCTTGCTGGACACCACTCAGGATTCAGATTCTAGAATCGATAGAGCCCACAGAGCCTTAAGAGTCCGTAATTCTAATCAATCTCAACCTAGAGATGTAATTGTCTGACTCCACTACTTTACCTTTAAAGAAAAAATCTTGAAAGCGGCTTTTCTTAACAAAGAACTGCCTGAAGCTTACAAGGAAGTTCAATTTTTCCCCGACCTCTCTTCACACACATTGGCCAAAAGGAGGTCCTTTTTTCCAGCTACACAGTGTTTATGTAAGCACTATATAAAGTACAGGTGGGGTTTCCCTGTTAAGCTATTTTTTCAATTTGAAGGCAATACATACACGATATTCAACATCAAACAAGGTATGGAAACACTAGGTAAGCTGAATCTTCTCCAGAACTCTTCTTCAGCTCCCCCACCTCGGCTGGACTCCCGGTCCTTGCCCCAGGAAGATCCTACCCAAGGCCCTTCTACGCAGGCCCAGACCCTGTCGCTCAGAGCCACCGCCCTGGAGTGGGCTCCTAAGCCAAGACGTTCTCCTCCGCCTCTTAAAAGGAGAACTTTATCTGCTCAGGAACTTTAACGATACAGATAAAGGTCTAATACCCAGGTTTACTCTATTGGCCTCTGAGGATTTGTGAGTTATCTATACCCCTTCCTGACTTCTGGTGGGCATTCCTGCACGCACCTTAAGCGGTCTGAGGGGCTCCTACTGTCCTATAAAATGTTAGAAACTCCTAAAAGTTCTTGGTTCTAGTTCACCACTATTAACATTTCTTCTTTTCTCCTCAGGTCTATTTAAGATTTGCACTATTGTTGTTCGTAATGTTCATTATGTTTATAGATCCTAAGAAAAATATTGTTGTTATGAGGAAATATTACACAGGATGTAAAGTTTATTATAAGATTTATATCTAACCGCCCAGGGTAACTTTAAGCCACCGCTACAAGTCCTTCCCACGGGGAATTCCAGGACTACATGGTGATCATATGTTTAGTTTTCACGTCACGGTGTGACTCTACATACGATAGATAGAAAATGGTAACGTCATACATTGTTAATTTAGCATTTACTCTGTGTACTAGCGACTATTAAGACTTGCACTTTGGTTCCTTATATAATTTCTGTCTCTATATCTACAGGTTGTATGCTGAATTTTACATCTCTTCCTTAACATGTATTTAGGATGTTTCAGTATTTGCTGCACCCTAAGATAAAACTACACCCATAGGCTGATATGGCCTGGGAATAAGTTATTTTGATGAGCTCTTATTACTTTACAAAACATCCTAAACACTTACAGGTTCCTGGTTTCAGTTCATTATTGCTAATCCTGCTCTTTTTTTTCCCTCAGGTTTTATTAAGTTTTATACTATTGTTCATTGTCCTGTCCACTGTATTTATAGCTGCTAAGATATGCTTAGCTGTGTTGAGGTAATCTTATGCAGGATGTAAAGTTCACTGTAAGATCTATATCTTACTATCTATGGCTACTTTAAGTTGCTGCCATAGGTCTTCTTTGTGGGTAAATCCAGGCCAGCATGGTGTTCATATGTTTAAGTTTTATGTCATACGGATGATTTACATGCTTTAGATAGGTAATTTGCTGTTGCATACTTTGTTAATTTAGCACTTATTTTTTAGTACTTGCGACTATTAAGAGTTGCACTATGTTTCTTTCTGCTATTATTGTCACTATATCTAAATGAAGTATTCCAAATTGTATATTTTTGCCTTAAACTGTTTATACGATATGCTATTAACTGCTACACCTTAGGCCTACACTACACCCACACACATGGTTTATATGTCTTACTATGAGGGTCCACCTAATAGGTGGGAAAATTTTACTTAAGCTATACATATAACCTGCCATTATTACCCCCCTAGAAAAGGTTTATCACTCTATAGGTATAGGGAGACTTAGTAATGGGCTCTTCAGTCCTTGATGTCCAAAGTCCCTAGACATACCTAAATTGTGCTAGGCTTATAGGCAGAATTACAATTTGTGCATGCATACTGCAAAACGCATAGTTTCTCGCCCCAGAATTTCCCTTAATCAGAGGACATGGAGGATAATATAGCCTCTAATTAGTAAACCTACTTCCCGTCATTACTGAATTGGGGCCCAGCTCGCCCCTTTTTGATCCCCTCTATAAGCTATATTTAACTAATTTACAGTTTAGTGCTGCTCGTCTCAACTCATTTATTTTTTGCTAATTAATTGACTGTGTCAATTAACATTTATATGGTCTCCCCCCCCATTGCTGTTGACCATTGCTATTTCCACTGTTATTGTTTTTCTCTTTACCTTTAATACGCAACATTAGTATTTACTATTACTGTTATTTATAAACACTCTCCATATAGCGGTGCTTATGCGCTGATACCCCCCCCAATTTCCCCTTTCGCCATATAATTCATACTTTGTATCAAGACCCCCTAATAATAAGAAGCTGTTAATACATTAAATAACATAGCTGATAACTACCCAGTTCATTTTGGGCTAACTCAGTAGCTATCTATCCTGGTTCTCTGGCATTTATATACGAATTGTCTCTTTCTGCTACCTAGCCCCTCCCCCCACCCACCCCTTTTTTTTTGTTTTTGTTGTTGTTGTTTCTCTAGTCCCACACATGCATCTACAAGTGATAACTCATAACGTACAGGGACTTAACTCCCCTAAGAAAAGAAGTCTCCTTAGTAGGAGTCTCAGATTGCTTAAAGCAGATGTAGTCTTCTTGCAGGAGACCCATTGGTCGGGCTCTCTAGAGCTCCCGTACTCAATTAAACATTACCCCACCAGAATAGAAGCCTCACACTCGTCAAAGTCAAGGGGAGTGGCTATATTGATTAAAGCTGACCTAAAAATTGAAGTTTTGTTTCAGGAGTCAGATCCGGAATCCAGATATGCAATACTTATTTGTAAATTGAATGATCGCACATACACTCTAGCCAACCTCTATGCACCAAACACTAAACAGATAACTTTCTTGAAAAGCCTCCTAAAACTTATCTTTAAGATTAAACAAGGTACTTTAATACTTGGAGGAGACATTAATACAATTTGGGATCCAATAGCTGACAGAAAGGCCAATTTGTTCATTATCTGCTGCGTTTCGGACGACCCAATATCACCTATATGATGTATGGCGTGCCATGCATACTTGTGAGAGAGACTATACGTTTTACTCCAATCCACACAAAATGTTTTCTAGAATTGACTATATTTTTGTGGAGGCTATTTCACTGGATGCAATTTCCAGCTCTAAGATAGGGATGATTTCTTGGTCTGACCATGACCCGGTCATGGCCACATTTTCGACCCCTTTAGATGTCCCTAGGGGCAAATGGAAATACACTAATTGGCTAGTTTCTGACCCCAAAATCTCTCGAGAAATAGAAACAGAGTTGACTGAGTTTTTACAGATCAATGATAATGGTCAGACAGAGCCTCAAATGATATGCATTGAATGCATATATTAGAGACTCCTTAATTAAAAAAGCCTCCCGCTATAAAAAAGAGACAGGTAAATCCTTGGAGGAATTAACCTGCCTATATAGGTCCCAACTCAACGAACAAAAATGAAACTATACCCTGGCAGGAGCTAAAATATTGGAAGAGATTAAAGCTGATCTCCTCGCTCTGGAAATGAGCAAAGTCCAAAAGACCCTTAGTCTATTTAAACAAAAGTTTTACTACCATAGTAATAAGGCAAACTCCTTACTTGCCGCTAAGCTTAGAGGCAGACAGGCCCAAAGGATCATCTCTTCGATTTTATATAAAAATAAACTAGCTATTGCTCCCAAGGATATTGGTGATATATTCAAGTCTTACTACTCTAGTCTATATAGCATACAAGAGGAGTCTGCTCATGGTACTCTCCCTCTAGCAGGGATACAAAACTTCTTGTTGGGTCTCAGGTTTCCGTGTCTTAATGAGGTGTCTTCAGGATCATTGAACACTATTATCTCAGTTGAGGAAGTAAAAAAGGCTATTAGGCAACTAAAAAGAGATAAAGGCCCTTTGCCGGATGGCTTCACGGGGCAGTTTTACAGAACATTCGGTGAACTTCTATATCCTATCCTAGTTAGAACATTCAATACGTTTATGTCCACCGGATCCTGCCTTAAGGAATTACTTGCAGCGGAAATAATCACAATCTTGAAACCTGGTAAGGATCCCCAATTGTGTCAAAGTTACAGACCAATCTCATTGATCAATTTGGATATTAAAATTTACTCGAAAATACTTGCAAATAGACTGTCGGGAGTAATAGGCAGCATTATTCAACCAGACCAAGTAGGTTTTGTGCCAAATAGGGAAGGTCCAGATAATACCCGAAGACTCACTTCCATCTTATTCGAAGCCGAAAGGAGGAAGGTTCCTTTCCTGGCCCTGTCCCTCGATGCCGAGAAGGCGTTTGACAGGGTCAGGTGGGAATTTCTCTGGGAGGTGCTCAGAGTTTTTGGTCTCCCATGTAATTTTTTACGGGCCACTCGAGCCCTCTATTCCAACCCCCATGCTATAGTTTGTGGTCCGGGCTTCAAATCGGAGTCGTTCAACATCCTAAACAGCACTAGGCAGGGGTGCCCTCTGTCTCCGCTTCTGTTCACCCTGGCTATTGAGCCACTAGCTCAGGACATAAGAATTAATGATAACATTTCAGGAATTCAGTTCAAAAAGTCTAATCATAAAATAGCCCTTTTCGCGGACGACATCACGCTTCTACTTACTGCACTCACAATTTCGATGTCAGCAGTCTTTAAAGTTATTGAGGAATTTTCGAGATGTAGCTTTTATAAATTAAACTTCTCCAAAACTGAGGTTTTACATGTGAATATCCCAGCTCCAGAACTAATCTACTTAAAAAAAAACATACGCCTTCCACTGGTCTTCTACTTATATCAAACATCTGGGTATTTATCTCAGCTCTGATATAGATATGATTATCACCAAAAATTTTCAGAGTGGTTGCCAGAATTCAAAAAGTTGTTGGAAAGTTGGGAGTTTAAGGAGTTCTCATGGACCGGTCGGATAGCGGCCATTAAAATGTCCCTCCTACCAAAATTGACATATCTATTTAGATGTATCCCTATATCAGTTCCCAGACCCCTTTTGAATAAATTTCAAAGTATCATCACCTCCTACATTTGGGCAGGGAAGAGACCCAGAATAGCCTCCTCCGTTATACAACAACCAACACACATGGGAGGACTTGCGTCCCCTAGTGTGTTATCTTATGATGCTGCTAGATTGTCACATATTTTAGGTTGAAGCTTCAAAGCCAATACACATAGATGGCAGGAAGTAGAACAGTCACTCTTACCCGGAGGTGTCTTACTCTCGGATCTTCCATGGATTCATATACATAAGAGACATACATTAAATATAACTCACCCACTGATTTTGAACTCCTTAAAACATTGGGATCTTAAAAAGAATATTGCAACGATATCCCCCCTCCCTTCACCTGCTTATAGTATCCACAGTGTCCTAATCTCTCTTGCACAGACTCACATCAGAGCATGGGCAGAGACCGCTGATATTCCGATCTCGGATCTATTCAGCGATAACACTTCAATCTCCTTTGAGGAAGCTAGACAAAAGTTCTCTCTCCCTAACTCACTCCACTTTGAATACCTTAGATTGATAAGTATCCTTAGGTCTTGGGGCTTGACGGGACAGTATGTTCGTACACCCACTAAGTGGGAACAGAGATGGAAAGCTAACAAACCACTTAAGGGAGCTTTGTCATTCCATTATAACCTAAATACTATAGCACAGCCTCTCCCCTTTGCTGGAGGAATTGTGGAAACCTCGGCACACATATCCATATTTGGTGGGAGTGCCCAAAAATTGCTGGTCTGTGGAGAAATGTTACACTAATGCTTAGTGACCTAGGGCTGTCTTTTCCATTGGGCCCGCTCATGGGTCTCCTGCACCATGGCGATCCGTCACTTTCAGAAGCTGATAAAGCCCTAATCTCTTACATACTTATAGCCACAAAATTAGCCATAGCCAGAGATTGGAAACAACTGTCCCCTCCATCGCTAAAGAAAGTCGAGGCAATTGTGGAATTTATCAAAAATATGGAAGAGTACGTCTTTAGATCCTTAAACAATTTAGACCAATACTTTGAAATTTGGAATAGATGGATAGAACATAGTTAAAAGCCAGACTCCTTGTAAACTACAATGTGTCTACTATGCTTCTTTAACCCCTCCCCCCTTTTTTTTTCTTTTTTTTTTTCTCTCTTCTCTCTTCTTTCCTCTCCTCCCATCCTCCCCTTACCCCTACTCCTTTGGGTGTGTATAGAACCAGAAGACTTAGGGTCCACCTAGTAGCTACAATGTCTCTTCTGAATGTGTTTTAACATGATAGCCTGGACTTATAGCTACTTTTATGGTGATTTATAAATAATATAAAAAGAGGTGTTTCATTGTATCTTGACAGTTATTATTTGTTTCATTTTTCCTTTGCTGTCATATTATTGTTGACATTATTATTGTTATGTAAATATATATTTATATGTCATATCTTTATGTTGTCACTTTAAAAACCCTCAATAAAAAAAGTATTTATAAAAAAATAAAAATAAACCTATTAACCTACTAATCGCTGACCCCCCCAAATCACGACGGTGAAGGTTTTCTTCCAGGTGGCTCCATCTTCATCCAGCGCGATTTGAACAGCCAATAATATTTAAGCAGCTTTTACCCTATTGGCTGATTTGAATATTTCAGCCTATAGGAATGCAAGGCACCCCAATATAAAACGAGTACCTTGCATTCAATCTTCAGTGTCCAGTGGACAATGCATGAAGAAGATCCTCCAGGCTGCATGTCTGCGCGGCTGCCATTCCTGCTCCGCACCGCCTTCGATCCGTGCCACCGGGATGAAGAAAGAAGATGGCCCCGCGCTGGATGAAGATGGAGCCGCCTGGTCGAAGACCTTCGATGCCGGACTTCAGGAATATTTCAGGGTTAGTGTTAAGTTTTTTTTTTTGGGGGGGTGTTTTTTTTTAGATTAGGTCTTTTTTTTATTTTTTAATGAGCACTAAAGAGCTAATTGCCCATACAAATGCCCCTTTAAGGGCAATGGGTAGATTAGGTTATTTAGAGTTAGCTCTTTTGTAATGTTAGGTTTATTTATAGTCTAGGTTTAGGGTATTTTATTTCACAGATAAGTCTTTATTTATTTTAAGGCAGTTATAATGTAACTTTAATTTAAAGTTAGGGGGTGTTAGGCTTAGAGGTTAATAGTTTAATGTAGGTAGTCGTGATGTGGGTGTTTGGCAGTTTAGGGGTTAATAGGTTTAGTTGAGTATTTGTGATGTACGTGTTGGCGGTTTAGGGTTTAATAGGTTTAATTTAGCATTTGCGGTGTGGTGGGGCTGCGGATTAGGTGTTAATAGTTTTATTTAGGTGTTAGCGATGCAAGTGGGCAGCAGATTATGGTTTAATAGCTTTTTTAAGTTTTGGAGAGGTCAGGGTGGCGGTTTAAGGGTCAATAACTTTATTTAGTGTTGGCGATGTCAGGTGGCATTGGATTAGGGATTAATATCTTTATTTAGTGTTAGCGATGTCAGGGGCGGCGGATTAGGGGTTAATATCTTTATTTAGTGTTGGTGATGTCGGGGGGCAGTGGATTAGGGGTATTTAGAGTAGACTAGAGGTTTATGTTCGGGTGTTAGATTTATAACAAACTTTCTTGTCTCCATAGATATCAATGGGAAATGTGTTATAGTGATCGCCATTCCACAATTGCAGGTGTTAGTTTTAAAAACATTTTATTTTCCAGTGATGTCTATGGGGGAAAACGTGAAGTCATAACTTGGCTGTTGTGCAGTATGGAGCTTAACGCACCATTCAGCACAACACAAGAAGTTTGTTTTGTAAATTGTAATGGTAGCGCTATGGAAAGTGCATTCCGGCTACATTTTTTGCTTTTTTACACACTGGGTTTAGCGCACAACTTGTTTTCTAGGTTCCTATTATTAACAATGCTGTATTCAGAGCAAAAGTGATTGTTTAGATTCACTCATTAACAGTCATTCTATTCTTTTTTAAATAAAGGGAATATGGTCATCCCTGTATCCCTTCACTGGCTCCCCCTTCACAGCAGAATCAATTTCATAATTCTCACTCTAACCTACAAGGCCCTTAGCAATGCAGCCCCCCCTACCTGTCCTCACTCATCAACAAATATACTCCAGCCCGCCCCTTAAGATCCAACAGTTGTACTGTACTTTTATCTTTGTTACCCATGGACAGTGCTGTGGAATCTGTTGGCGCTTTATAAATAAATAATAATAATACCACACATACACACAATTAAAAACACTTAAACCCTGCATTATCCATTATGAATATATCATAAAATAAGATCTGTTGTTGTTGCATAGTATATCACTTGTTTTAGCTTAGATTCAACATCAGCTTTGCATTTGACATACTGTACATTTCAGGGTTTGCAACTAGTGAAAAATAAGTGCGAGATGGCAGTTGGTAGTGGTACCCCTTGTCAAGTGTTTGTATCTTTACTGACTGGATATTAGAGCTGTGCATTCATTTTGTACAAATGCACATTTGTGACAAAAATCTGATTTTCATTTTGTTTTAACATTTATTTTCTTCATTTTATAGCACATTACAGTTACAGTTACAATCCAATTAATCAATCCAGCACTGCAGTAGTATTATATGAATAAAGACATGGGGACACTGACTTTAAATGGACAGTCTAGTCAAAATAAAACTTGCATGATTCAGATAGGGCATGCAATTTTAAACAACTTTCTAATGCTAATTTCTAAGGCCGCCTCTTATTTCAGTGCATTTGGACAGTTTTTAACAGCTTAACAGCGCTAGTTCATGTGTGCCATACTGATAACATTGTGCTGACTCCTGTGGATTTACCTATGAGTCAGCTAAAATACAAGTCTGTCAGAGGAAATGAAATAAGGGGGCAGTCTGCAGAGGCTTAGATACAAGGTAATCAGAGGTAAAAATTATAATAAAGGGACAGTCAAGTCCAAAAAAAAGTTTAATGATTCAGATAGGGCA
>CAJPDP010030513.1:0-11198 GCA_905336975.1 Bombina variegata variegata
AAATTTATTTTTTATACTGAATTGTGATTAGTCCATGGTCATTCGAATGTAACGAATAAATCCAAACTAATTCGGATTTATTCATTACAAATGCATTCGGATTAGTTTCGTTTCGTTGCTAGGGTAATTCGGAAATTTGAATCGATTCGAATCTCAGAATTTGGCGAATTCGTCTGAATTTTGATTTGGAACGAAAAGAAACGCACATGTCTAATACAAATCAAATTACCCAGTTTCAGTGTACTGTACCTTAAAATTGCTGCTATTTTCATATGCATAGGTTTTCTTTTTAAGGGTAATTAGTGTTTTGGGTATTTTGATAAAAACTCGTCACCTTTGTGAGAAAAAACAGTGAGATCTGTTGGACGGAAATGTTTACAGATTTACGCTGGGATTAGATACACAATTTCATATATTCCCATGGAAAACCCATGTTCAGGCTAATTTACAAAATAACAACAATTACGCATTGTATTTTGTACTTATAAGTGTGCATTTCTATGTGATTTTTGCACATTCAGTGTACTTAAATTATGATTTATGCTGTGCATATTTAATACGTTTTATCCCTGTGTAATTTACATTTAAATTTTAAATTTTTGATAAAATACTATTTTTGATGAACATTTTTGTTACGATTGTTGATGCATCTTAACAATTAGTTTCCGTACTTATGTGTGAATGGTTCAATTATTCATTTAGTATGAATTTCCGATTTTCATTGTGCACTTTTGTAATGTCCGTATCTTCTTCCTATATGAAAATGCAGTATACACCCCTTAGTGAGACATCCTGTTTTAGGGTAAAAAGTGACTTTAGAGAATTCCACCATGGAAATAGAAGGACTGACAAGCATTCTTATAGAATCTCATCAGCCCAGGGAGCTTTAGAATTGGCCCCTAAGTTAACTTTCCAATGGGTGGTTTGTCAGAAAAGAAACCACTCTATTGACAATTTTGTTTTACCTGAATGCGCTGTAAAAATGGATCTAGAGTTGTGGATTTAAATGTGAAAGTGAAGAAATAAAAAACAAAACAGAGAGCGTGAGAGTGAAAGAGAAGGTTATTAAAAATAGGTTAAATATATAAAAAAAAAAAATAAGGAAAGGGGACTGAAGGCACACAAAAACAGACACAGCATAGTGTATTCCAGGGTATTAGGCCTTATTGGCATTTTGTGGCACCTAATTTTGCTCATAAATATGAATTTAAATGATAAAACAAGTGGAAAACAGGCTGTAATAATGTTACCTATTCCTAAACATTTATTATTATTTTTTTGTGTTTTTGTGACTAAACACAGTTTATGTTGTTTAAGATTTTTAGTCAGTTTTGTTGTGTCTGCATTAATATTCACAGCAATTTACTTTTTCTTATTGTGAGATGTGGGTTTATCCAGTTGTAGTTGATTTTGTTTCACATATAAACAGCTCTCAGGCACTTTAGTGTCTGCTTGTGCGTCCCATATATTAGTCTGGAGCAGCAAGTGGAGTGTTGTAACCTATCGTATAGGGATGGGCGAATGTTTTGCAACATTCGAAAAATGAAATGAATTTTAACACATTCATTTGTTTATTTCAAATTTCGAATGTTTGTACAACATTCTAACATTTGTTTAATGTAATAGTATTTATAAAGCTTTCTTTAAATGTGAATTATGCAATATTCTAATTTGCAAAATTTGAATTGATATATTTGTAATAGTATTTCTAATGCTTTCTTTAAACGTAATATTCGAATTATGCAATATTCAAAATAGAAACATTCAAATTTATATATTTCTATCTAATGTATATCAATTTACTAAATTTCTTACCACATGAACTTCTGAATAGTATTTATTAAATTGAATGTTACATTCAAAATTTTGAATGCGGATATTCGATCTAATTATGAACATTCAAAAAACGGAAATAACATTCGATTACCGAATTTTAATGGATTTTCATTCTATCAACATTCCAAAGGACTATTCGTTCTACCAAATGAATTGCTCTTTCAGCACATTTGCCCATGCCTACTATTACATAGTGTCAAATAAATAATAGTAATACATGTAGATTTACATAATGTATTGTTCATTTAAAAACACTTATCACATAAGAATTATGTAAACTGCTATTAAAAGGAATTAGAAAAACTCTGAAAAAGAAATAATGTTTTTACAACTGTGGACTAATTATTTTCTTTAAAGCAACAGTATTACTACTTATTTAGTTCCTAAGCAACTGCTTAGAAGATAAAAGGTTCTTAAATTAAAGGGAAATTGTATTCAAGTGCTATTTTCATTTGGGGTGAACGTGAAACATAAGAATGCCAAAATTAGTTAACAAGTTTATACAATTTATATTGTGATATTCTGTTTTAAAGATTGAAGTTTAGAATGGGAAAGGTAGAATTTCTTATATGTAACTATGAGTTGAAACAAGAAGAAAAAACAAGTTTTACACAACTGATGATACTGTGTTATTGGCCAGTTTCTGATAGGGACATTCTGTCACAGCTTTATTAATAGAAAAATATAAACAATGACAAGAAAATCAGACAGATGAACAGCAATTTATGATAATGCAATTTGAAATGTTCTCTTTTAGATGCACCAAAGGAGAATAAATGTGCTATGCTTCTTTTATGTAGTGAGCATACAGATAAACCGATGTATCTTTAACTCAAATACAGAATACTCTACAATATTGTTGAACATGATCGCTTTACAAATTTTAATAAAATATAATTGTTGCATTATTTTGATTGGCTGACCCAAGCCTTAACATGTAATGGAATAATGAATGGACTAGTTTGGACTTTGTGTGAAAGTTATGTTTCTGACAACAGACATGAGATTTAAAAACAAGCGATTAACTACTAGTATATACTTACATCCTTAGCTCATCACTATTGGTATTAGAAAGGGATAGAACCTGCACTCTTAACCCAGGCTTAAAATGTGGGGCTGCAGCACATTACATAACAGTAAATGGAAGCACGTTTTAGCTAGGATTTTGAAAACCTTTACATTTTTTTCCTTTTGCCTGTTTTGGATTAATTTTTAAACAAAATTACAATTCACGCGAGTTCCCAACTTTGACTGGGTTTACAACAGGAAATGACTAAAACACAATCTACAGCTGCAGCAAAACCACCAGGGATGAAGGAAATCATACATTTAAGATTGGTGATTTATTTCCTGCTTTGTACGTAGGCCTCGTGAATGTTATTACCTAAAACAGTTTATATTCAATAAATCCCTTTGGGCTCTGTAATATTTTTTTTTCTATATATATTGTGTATTTTTTAATTTGTTGTTGAGGTATATTTATTACCTCTCTGACAATAGCCGCACAGGAGACATTATCAAAGACTATTCGAATCATGCAATATGTGATCATACAAAAACATCTGGAAAATGCATATATTAGTTATAGGAAATTGGTTCCTATATAAAGGGGATTTGTGTATCAAACATTGTATAACAAAGCTTGGGTGAAAGCACAGTGACACCATTAGTAGCTACAGCAAGAAAAAATACATTTCACTTTGCACATTGTTTTGACTTGATTTTCCTCTGAATATAAAACCTGATATACTTAAAAAACTACTGAAAATAACCAAAATATGAACCGTGTTATCCAAATTTAAACTGAATTTCCAATTATGTCAAAAATATTTCACACATATTAAAGAGTATTTGAAAACTAATAAAATTTTATTTTATGAATATAAGTTTTCTAAATGGTTTATATTTGATCTGAGCCAGCTACTCCCTTCTTCAGGTTTATTAAATAGCCTGCAGGACAGATGTACAGTGTGCAATCATTTCAGTTGAGCAGAGCAGATGAGTCCTCACAGTGATACTTTAGATGGGTAAAGCAATGTTTACTTCTTCTGCTGCAAAAGAGTTGTCACCTTTTTCCCAGCCATTTTCAGGAGACATAAAGTGGCGGCTCAGTGTTGGGGTGTGGGTGGCGGCTCGGTGTTGGGGTGTGGGTGGCGGCTCGGTGTTGGGTGGCGGCTCGGTGTTGGGGTGTGGGTGGCGGCTCAGTGTTGGGGTGTGGGTGGCGGCTCGGTGTTGGGGTGTGGGTGGTGGCTCGGTGTTGGGGTGTGGGTGGCGGTTCAGTGTTGGGGTGTGGGTGGCGGCTCAGTGTTGAGGTGTGGTGTGGGTGTTGCCTTATGACTTACTTGCTCCTCACACTTGTAAAATAGAGAACTGCACAATAAGATATTACCCAGTGTAGGGATAGGGTTTTTGCTCATCTGCACCGGTTGCTATTTCTCTGTTTCCTTACCACTGCAAGCACATAAGTGTGGCTGCACCTAATGCACTCTCAGTCTCTCTGACCGCAGCACTGGAAACTTCTGCACCTATCAAGCTCTATCTCATCCATGCACTTGATGCTACTGGCTGCGACTGATGATCTATTTCTCTCCCCTGCATTGCAAGCACAACGGGGTTAATTTATAATGAGGTGAATGCCTCTATCAGTTGCAGACTTGTTCATTTGAGCCTGCAATGGATGTTTATGAAGCAGCAGATTAAACTGCAGCTTCCAAAAACCCTCTCCACTAACTTCAGTTGTCAGAGGAAAATCACCCCAGACCCATTTAGCCAGGGTGATTGGCAAATTTGTTCTTGTTTAATAGGTTGCAAAATGAAATGCAGACAGGCTTACAAATTGTAAATCCTGTTCATCTACAAATTGACAAATTTAGCCCTCAGTGTGGGTACATCTGATTATCTCTCTCTCTGTCTGTCTGTCTCTCTCTCCCTCTCTTTCTCTCTCTCTCTCTCTTTCTCTCTCTCTATCCCTCTCTCTCTCCCTCCCTCTCTTTCTCTCTCTCTCTCCCTCTGTCCCTCTTTCTCTCTCTCTATCCCTCTCTTTCTCTCTCTCTCTCCCTCTCTTTCTCTCTCTCTTTCTCTCTCTCCCTCTCTATCCCTCTCTTTATCTCTCTCTTTCTCTCTCTATCCCTCTCTTTATCTCTCTCTTTCTCTCTCTCTCTTTCTCTCTCCCTCTCCCTCTCTCTCTCTAGCCATCTCTTTCTCTATTTCTCTCTCTCTCTCCCTCTTTTCTCTCTCTCCCTCTCTCTTGACATCATGTGACAAACATAATAGTGAAATGTGTTAATTAGAATTTTTTTTCTTCTTAAAATAAAAAGGGTTAAGCTACTTTGGCCTAAATTGCAAACCAGTAATAGATATAACAACTGATAGTAACAACATTTATTTCTAACGTGCTGACACAGAAAATATTCCTCTTATAATTGGCACACCCGATGAGTTGAGCTAGCTCCCAGTTGTGCAGTGCTGTTTGAACAAAGGATACCAAGAGAATGAATACATTTGACAATAGAAGTAAGTTTGTTGTTACTTTATAAATGTAATGTGATCTAGACCTTGTATATTCATTATAAATTTGACTTTGTTTGCATGATCCACTTCTTTGTTTTATTTTATGCTTAGGTGACTTTATATCTTGGCAATGTGCAGTGCTCAATACCTAGAACCAGTCCATCTTTGTTTATTTTACAAGCATGCCCAGGGGCAGACTTAGTAGTTTGGGAAAATAGGACCTTGACTGAGAGACCCGACATGTAGGGGGGGGGGGGCTCTAGTGTGGTTGTCTGAAGGGGACCCTGACTCTCGCTGATGCTGTGCCCCTCTTTGTATCCAGTTATCCTGAAGATGCTCCTGTGGAGCTGCGTCTGCTCACAGTCACAGTTGGTTAAATGAGCTAGCGTAGTGCTTACAGTTGAGCTAGCCATTGTGTGCAGGAGTGGGCATCAGCAGGTGGGCAAATTGTAATACTTTTGGCACTTGAGTGGGGACCCTGTGCCTCCATGGGGGTCTATTGCTCTAGGGGCCCTTAAGAGTGGGGCCTGGTCCTGGGGGACTCTGTCGCTATGTGGTTTGGCCCTGGAGGTTGGGAACCCTGGTAATGGCAGGGTAGGGAGAATGCAGGGTGAGGGACCCTGGTTGGCCTCAGTGCACATTTCCGTTGTCTACTTAACAAATACATATTACTTTTGCCCACTATAACAATCACAAGGAAATTGTGCTATGGAAACTGACAGTTGCCCAGTTATATATTCTCACTGCTAGTATCTAATACATTGGGCTTAACATTTATTTTCCAACTCCCAAAGTTAATGTGAATTATGAACTTGGGATTCACTCATGAGTAGGGTTTCTATCTTGGCGATGCTTTCCTGGACAGCTATGAATAACACATTCTGTAGGGAGGAACATGAATCGTACTGCTGGGCAGCATTATTCATGTTGAATCCAACCTGATCTGCTGTATTTGTAACTCATAGCTGTCCAGGAAACTGGGACCAAAGTAGCAACTTTACTGCTTCACTGTAAATATCTTTATCTTTTTTTTTGTAGCGCTATATTGAGACAACTATGTATATTGTATAGATAAACTGGTTCAGTGCAATGATGGTCTGTGTGGGAAAAAAACAATAACGTATTATACTTGTTTAATTTTAGAATATCGAAACAAAGATACTTCTATTTTTATTATACAATTTATATAAAAGGAAACTAAAGTAAAAAATATACTTTCATGATTCATAGCATGCAATTTTAATTGCAATTCCCTTCTATTATCAGATTAGCTTCACTCTCTTGGTATCCTTTGTTGAAGGTAAACTCATTGAGCAACAATCCATTTCTGGGCGCTAGCTGAACACACTGGTTGAGCCAACGACAAGAGTCATATACAGTATGTAAGCAGCATATATAATGCTTTTGTATAAAACATGATATAAGTGAATGTGTCCTGCACTTTCAATTTAAGCAGAGCACAAAACACAGTGAATCAGGGGCCCAACATAATCCCAGAGACATCTGGAAAGTTGGCAGGTTGAAACTATAGTCATTCTGCTTATTTTTTTTATTAGTGTTGTAAATAAGATGTGGGATAATACCATAGCAATTTACAGTGGAGGAATAGTGCTAAACCTCAGAAGAATATGCTGTAATTGCAAACATATATTTGTATTAAGAGTTAGAGGTTAATTTTAAACAAGAGTATCTAATAAATCAGCCATATAAAGATATATCTTTTATATGCATTGCACAATAGCAGACAAGTTAGTAAACATTGTTGGACAAATTCTAGACTGTATCTTAATTTATTGGTCAGTAGCATAAGAAATTGTCACAATATGGAATCACAATAGAATGTTTTAACATTAAAGGGACATGAAACACATGAAACAACTTTCTAATTTACTTCTATTATCTAATTTGTTTCATTCTTTTGGTATGATTTGTTAAAAGAGCAGCAATGCACTCCTGGTTTCTAATGAACACATGGATTACCAATGACAATCGGTATATATATATATGCAGCCACCAATCAGCAGCTAGAACCTGGGTTATTTGCTGCTCCTGAGCTTATAACTAAATAAGCCTTTTAGCAAAAGGATAACAAGAGATGGAAGCAAATTAAATAATATAAGTAAATTGGAAAGTTGTTTTAAATTGTATGCTCTGTCTAAATCATGAATGTCTAATTATGAGTTTACTGCCCCTTTAATAAATGTAGTTTTGATCACTTTCAATAATATTCATAAAAAAATGCAATCTGAAGATGATATTGTTATTTGTTATATTATATTATTTTAAATATATAAACAGTACAGGGGGGGGGAGAATAAATAGTATGCAATAGATCCCTTTCCAAGTTCTCGTTAGTACTGTAAAATGGGTCCCTTAAAGGGACATAAAGCTCCTGTAAGAAAATGCTCTAATGCATTAGAACAATTTCTTATTGCACTATTGCTTGCTTATACCAGTATGTTTATAACCCCTACATTGGGGTTAGGTACATAGTTAAGTAATCTCCAGACTAGGAAAGTGCTACTGGTCTGGAGCTGGACACAATTGCTGAACCAATCAGGAGCCACATATGTGCATAGCCGTCAAACACCAGTATTCAACTCGTACTGAACAGCGTATTACTAGTCATCTTTTCAGGACTTATACAATAGTTTAGGCAAGCAATAGTGCAATAATAAAATGCTCATAATCTAAAAGTCACTATTATCTCAATGAATCACTTGTTGATTGGTGTCTGCATTTAGACACCAATCAGAAAGTGCTACCCAGGTCCTGAACCAAATAATGGGCCGGCTCCTAAGCTTACATGCTTGCTTTTTTAAATGAAGATAGCAAGAGAACGAAGAAAATTTGATAATAGGAGTAAATAGGAAAGTTGCTTAAAATTGCATGCTCTATCTGAATCATAAAAGTTTAATTTTGACTTGACTATTCCTTTAAGTGAACTAACTGTGGAATAGTTTAGAAAAAATGACAACTTGGCTAGCATCATTCTGTTGATTAATTTATACGAATTCTGGTCAATGACTGTAACCAACAAATATGCACTAGAAAAGTCTAATGGGATCTATCTTTCAAGCCTACATAAATTAGGACATTTGATTTATTTTACATTTGAATTTAATATAAAAATACTGCATTAGTCATTCAAGCTGAAATAGCACATGTTAAAGCTGAGATTTTGTCCAATCCTGTTAATTTTATTTCGTAAAGAACTGAATCAGTTTTATTGTCTTCTGCATATCATAAAACACTTGTTGAATGAAGCTCAATAAATGTTTCATATTTGATAACAAAAATCTATTCATTGTCTCATATGTCTCTTATTAATATAGGAATGAAGTCTGTAAAACCTGTGCTTAATTCGCAAAAATAGAACTAAGGCTGTATTTTCTCTCTCACACATGCTAAAGTGATCATACCTGTTATTTAAAGGGAAATTCAAAATTTTTGTCACAAATTTAAAACAGCAAGTTTTACATAAATAATAAATGATGTGAAGCCCACAGATATGCAGCACAAATATTCATTTTTAAGTGCACACACCCTGGCGTTGATTGAGATGTGCACAGCTCATGGTATTTATGTACAAATTAGCACCCTCGTTAGTGCAGAGATCTAAACTGGGCACGTGAAATATACAGAGAGAGAGGTACGAGGACAAAGAAAAATAATGAACGAACACACAGTCCCGATAGTGAAAAAAGTGATGTCACGTCCCGTGATTCTCCCCCTGCTGGTAATTCTTACTTATGGGAAATACCCTCAATCATATGAGGTAAGTAGGAGCCCACAGGATAAGAGAGATATCCGCATCTATGTCGGCATTTGCAAAGGACCCCCATGAGTGAAAGGATACTTGATCCGGGTTGGAGTTTTCTGGACTGGCTAGGAATCTTGTCCCTCAAGTTAATGCAGTTTACTCGTCCGGATGTGGAAAAAGGAAACTGCATTACTGTTTATTTGAAAGGATAACAATAAAAAGGAGGTCCTTACATCAATAAACCTCAATCGTATGAGGTAAGTATACAGCTTCAAAGTCAGGTACACATCTACAGGTCGCGAGGTAGAACCCGGGATGCCCACCACGAGCCTTACGCGTTTTGTTTTGAAGATCCAAGTCTTGTTATTTCCTTTTTCCACATCCGGACATGTAAGCTGCAATAACTTGGGGGACAAGATTCCTAGCCAGTCCAGAAAACTCCAACCCGGATCAAATATCCTTTCACTCTCTCTTATCCTGTGGGCTCCTACTTACCTCATACGATTGAGGGTATTTCCCATAAGTAAGAATTACCAGCAGGGGGAGGATCACGGGACGTGTGTGCTATTATATTATCTCCCAGAACACCACTTTTCTCACTATCGGGACTGTGTGTTCGTTCAACTGGGCACTTTCTACCTTTCTCCAGACACCCATATGCACTGGATGTCCGTTGTAACATTCTGATTCATATTGTGTACAAATATTGTATATGTATTATTTTATTTATTTATTTTATTTTATATTATTTTACTTTGTCCTTGTACATCTCCCTATATATATTTCCTCTACTACAGAGGTGTGGCTTGTAGTTGAGATCTCCACTTTGCCCTGAACTTTAGTGGAACCTATTGTATTACATATTTCTCCATTTATATATATATAAATTAAAAATTACTTTACATTGGTGGTTTTCTCCTACACTTGGTTTTGTGCTAGACTACTCCTTCTTTGCTTTGACATATGTTTATGATTGATCATAAAAATCAAATTATCCAGTGAAGTGATTCAGAAATATCCTTTATGTGGTAACATATAAAATAAACCACCGGTTCAAGCAAGAGCCAAATTTTAGTACGTCAGCAGCGTCTCGTTTCTTAGATCAAACACAGAATTCACTTACAGTCACTTCTCTGTTTGTCTTTTCCATCCCGGGAACACATGCAGCTGCCTATGGGAGATATGAATCCATATTTTTAATTAATGAGATCTCAACAAATAATTGTTTTTATATTTAATACATTTTTATGTTTTGTTTTAAATTAGATTCACATCATAGCTGAGCATTTGTTTGGTGCTAATGAATTTTCATTACTCTTTGGGTATTTTTAGGACTACCTATACAATGCACTTAGGCTGTTATCTAGTACTTACGGCTCAATTTATCAAGCTAGGGCGGACAGGGACATACATATGCGCCCCTGCCCCCCCCAGCTTGCTTCTGGCGGGCAGCAATCTGCTGCCGGAATTCAGCAATGCACAATAGCACTATTTTGCGCTCTTGTTCAACACTGCCCCCTGCCTTTGCACAGCCAATCATGCGTGGGCAGGAGCTGCCTTTCTCCTTGTCAGACGAGAACAGGGAGATTGAAATTCTTCACCTAAGAGATGGAGAAGAAGCTAGGAAGCAGTGGTCTGGTGACCGCTGCTTGATAAATACTGACTGCAGGCTATCTTGTGAGCTTGGCGAAGAGTTTGATAAATCGAGCCCTTAGTGTAATTCTATCCATGATAATTTAGCCTCAGAATACTATTGGTGAAATATGTCCCTTTAATAAAGCTAAAATGAGCAATAATGTTGTCTAAGCTGCCTTGAATGCAAAAAGATTTCACTGTAGTTTTATTTACTCATCATTAAATCTATTAAATAAAGGATCACTACTAGTGGCATATATATATAAACATACATTTCCAGTGGTCTACTAGGCCTGGACGACTTCGAAATTGAAGATCACGGCTTAGAAATTTCCCTTTTTCTATATTTAACATTTAGTGGACTAGTAACTTTTTCCCTCTGGGTTTGTAGCTTTTAATCCCTACTTTTACCCGGGTAAGGCTAGGATTACCCAATTTCTTACTTTACCTGTAA
>CAJPDP010030571.1:0-10874 GCA_905336975.1 Bombina variegata variegata
ATTGATGACCTCCTATTCATTTGGAAGGAGGGGGAGGATAGTGAACTCCAACTCTTTATGAGGTACCTAAATAACAATGACCTGGATATAAGTTTCATTATTGCCTAGATGTAATGCTCTCTGGAAAGTGTGGTGAAAATATAAATACCACGGTTTACAGAAAACCAATCTCAGGAAATACACTTCTACATGCAAAAAGTTGCCACCCTAGAAGTGTATTCAAGGGTATCGTCAAGGGACAATTAATTCGTCTCAAGCGCAATTGCTCAGATCCTGCACAATTTGAGGCAGAGTCTGAGCTACTAACAAACAGACTCCTTACTAGGGGATACACAAAGGACTCCATTGACAAGGCACTGGAGAGTGTCAGGGGTCTGGACAGAAAAGATCTACTATCCCCCAAACCTGGTAACGGTAAAAAGGATAAAAAGTAGGATGGTATCTTTTTCATAACAGACCACTCAGAACAATACACCCAAGTTTGTGGCATTGTCAGAAAGCATCTCCCAATGCTTACAACAGATGAGGGATTGGCCAACTTATCGCCAAAGTCTTGCAAATTCACTTATCAACGCAATAAAACAATAGGCAATATAATGTCTCCCACTAAGTTCCCAACAAAAAGAACCCAAAAATCATCTTGGTTTACACACAAAGGGATGTTTAAATGTCATAATTGGAATTATGTAGTCTGTGAAAAGGTTGAAACAGGGGAACAGTTTAGCTCATCAGTAACAGGACAGGTTTATTCGAAAAATATGTGTTTAAACTGCAAATCCACATATGTGATTTATCTTATCTCCTGTGTAGATTGCAGCAAACAATATGTTGGCCTCACTACATGGGAGGCAAAGTCAAGAATGAGGGAGCACCTCTCAAGTATCAGAACTGGGAGTGCTAGTACCCCCCTGGTACAACACTTTGTCATGGAACACAATAAGAATACTGACACCTTTTGTTGGACAATTATAGAGAGAGTTCTCAAGCCTACCAGGGGGGGTGGGGAGACAGGGACAGACTGCTGGCAAAGTGTGAGATTTTTTTGGATCTTCACAATAAAAACTAGACACCCATTGGGTTTGAACTCATCATACGATCTGATCAATTTTTGGAAATAATTCCCTGTCCAATACAGGCCAATTTAAATTTAACCCATATAACAGGCAGGATAGGTCCTTATACAATAATATAACATTACTTTGGGACCACTTTTTGCTGTCACTTGACTTTAGGGAAAAAATATGATAATTGAACCTAAACGCTCCTGTTAGTTCTCCGCCCCATACTGGCGTGGGACAAAGATTTTGGGAATGCAGGGATATTGTGCATATGGATGGAGATATAGGACATGGGGCAATGAAACACCTTCCTCTCCCTCCCCCTCCCCCCCTCTCTTCCCATTACATCTCCTTTCTACACATAGGTAACAGGAATAGGCCACTCCAAATGTTATAAATGCCATATTCCTGGCCAGTTTAATACTTTCACTGGCTATCACACACAATAATGAGAGGTAAATACGTTCAAGATAGAGCTTAAACAAATATAATATTATGTGATAGCGTTATTCCTTAGCATTACAGAGATAGAGAATCAAAAATTGACAGTTCTAAGTGTAATATTCGAACAGGGAACCTAGGCAGTAGGGACATAGTACTTGTTGTCAGGATACAAGAGGATATGTAAGAGTTAATATGTTAATTATGTACAATTAGTGTTGACCAATGGGAGTCAATTACTTGTTTTAAGAGGCAGAGAATCTATCTCCGCAACTATCAGATTTTTGTACTTTTCTATTGCCCCCACAACCTCATTCTCCCAAAACCCCTACCAAAATAAATCCTAATGACAACCAACCCTGCTTTAAATAACCCTGTGTGTACTGTCTCCCTTACTTATAATTGGTCCTATTCATGACCCTCCCCCACTGCTAATACAATTATCTCTTACCCTCCCCCACCTTTACTTTCCTAAACCAACCCCCATCTCAAACTCATTTTAACTATAAACTCCCCTAACACAATCCTCATATAACCCCCTACAAAATTTAACCACCAATGTGAACCTCTCACATGCCATATCACAGCCATTATTTTTTAATGATCTACATAGCAAACTGTCAGAACATAATAGTGATCACAATATTAAGTCAGTAAAATAAGTTTGCTGTTGATAGATTTTTTCTACTGACATAGGATATAGTCTTTAGTGTTTTGTGAGAGGCATTGGAGTGCTGTTTGATTCTTTATTCTTTTTGGATATATTAGCTACATTTCATCCTAATGAAGTAGCTTGCTGCTCATTTATCAGGCTGAGTACAAGACAGTGTTTATGTTCTGGATTGTGGCCTAATAGTAAGACCTAATTTAGCATAAACTTTACTAATAAAACATAACCTGAATAAAATCCCTAATTCTGTATTTAATATCCCTCATTTTAAAGACAAAGATATTTATTTTATTAACTTATAATGAATGCTGGTAACACATTAGTAATGTACCTCCACTAAGGGCTCCATGTAAGATGCTGCAAATGCAGTTTGGGGGCGCCTTCGGTTCACGCAAGACTGCAGCAAATAGTTAAGAGGCGGCATTCATCAGACTGCTGCTTCTTAACCTATATGCCCACTTTTAAGTGGTACTTTTCAATCTCCCCGGACTTGTCCAACCAAGGTGGTTAACAGCCCCAGCCTTTGCACGAGCAGGGGGCAGCTTTGCACAAGCTGCGGCTTGCGCAGTGATAACTACAGGTAGTGTATTCCAGCCCGCTAGCATGTGGTATTTGATAAATTAACCCCATAATATCTACTTTATGGCGCACTGTGAAATTTGAAACATTTGTATTATGTTGCTATCCAACAGGAACCTTTGCATGATACCATGGGTTAACTAACAGAAGGCATTCTGTGCATCTAATCATTTTATTCATGTCCTGTATGGAATTTGATTTATAGGTATAATATTGGGGCAGACTTATCATTGTCCACCTGGGATCGGAAATAATGTGTCTAGTTTTTACTCTCTGTATTTATCATTGAATGAGCAGCTGATTGTGCTCTTGTACAATAAATTGTGTTATAGCATGGCTTGGAAAATCAGTTGGAGTGATTTTAACCTGCCACCTCCACAGAGAGGTTCAGAAGCAGCGGTCTGCACAACTAATTTTTAAATTGCTGTGGCAAGCTCTTATGAGTGATCTCGCACCACAACAACTATTCTCTGTTTGATAAATCTACCTTATAATAGGTTAGATGTGGTTTTGCAGAGAGTATTGCATGCCCTGTCAGATCTAATCTTGTAATGTGTACCATAAATTAACTATCCCTGCCGAAGTTGTGCGATATGTGCAAATTCAAAAGTACAATGTTACAGATTTTCATTATAAAAGCTGGTTATATTTGCTATCCAATGCTTAAGCATGCCTACATGCTTTTAAATACTTATATAAGTATTCTACACTACATTGTAAAGTCAAAATTAAACTTTTATGTTTCAGAAATAAGCCAATTACAAAATCACATATAGATAGCATTCTCACTAGCCATAAATCATACAACAACCAGGTTGACGGCAAGGCAATAAACAGAGGATATATACAAACCGCACTCGCTGGACTTTAGTCAAACATCCGTGTTTCTTTATTGTGGTACCAGCAAAAAATGTTTATTTTTGACTCATGTGTCCATTTAAACCTTGAAATAACTGCCAATATATGCTGCTAGAAATAGGATAACAGGAGTTTTGAAGACAAATCAGATTGAAAATTAAGACTTGTGTAAACCCATGTGAAAAGAATCAGAATACCACGGTCACATTTTTTAATACAGTATAGGTGGAGATTATGCTGTGTGATTTGAAAATCACTTTGCGTTGCTATCCTAATAGAGTGGAATAAACCTAATTTTTAGAATTACTAGTGCCATAAAATGTACCACATTTTAAATTGCAATGTTGAATATAATGATTGTCTTTAATCTGTGAACAAAAGTGACATGAAATAATAATAGCATGAAAAGCAAAGTAGAAAGTGTACAACACAATAAATCCTCTTTTAAACTAAATAGATATTTAACATTGTAGCTAAGCCATAGCACTTCATGCTAATAGAAATTAAGAGAATGTTGCATGAAAGAAGCAGCTTTATGATTATTTATTTATCACATGTATTTGTTTTAACTTCCTCTTGTCAGCTTGTGTTATCATCAGCATTAATACATAGAATAGTGTGCATCAAGTTATTTGCACAATATATGAAAAGCATATAACTATTATTACTGCACATGCACACTCACACACAGATAGATAGATAGATAGATAGATAGATAGAGAGATGGGTAGAAAAGGATCAAATCTGCATATGATACAACATGATTCTTAAAGTAACATTAAACACATTTCATTCCCCATAAGGGGCTAGATTACAAATGTAGCTCAACCAATAGTGCAGAGTACATTTTCATTTACATGACCTTGCACAGAGAATAATGCACAATTTAGTATTAAAAATGGATGGTTTATTATTGTTATCAAAGCATTTTAACATGGCTTAAACCCTTTTAGTGCACCCTATACTTTTAATAGATATCCCAAGGAGTGCTATTACAAGTGAAGAGTTATGTGTTGTGCATGTGTGTGTATGTGATGTGCGTGTGTGCATGTGTATGTGTGTAATGTGTGTGATGTGCGTGTGTGCATGCGTGTGATGTGCATGTGTGCATGCGTGTGATGTGCGTGTGTGCATGCGTGTGTGTATGTGTATGAGTGTGTGTGTTGTGTTGTGTGTGTTTATGTGTATGTATGTACGTATGTGTGAGAATGTGTGTATGTATGTATGTGTAAGTTTGTATGTATGTATGTGTGTGTGTATCTGTATATTGTATGTGTTTATGTGTATATGTGTGTGTGAGAAAGGAAGCGAAGAGAAGGGCGAGAGGAGGATCGGCGTCGGTGAGGAGGAGAGGCGGGAAAGGCCGGATGGCAGCAGCTGGGCAGGCAGCTGTCGGGGAGCAGAGCGGGAGCGTTGAGGGCATCAGGAGCACAGGATGCATGAGCAGGATTGAGGCCGCAGCAGCCTACGGCCACGTGGACAGACGGCACGACAGAGGAAGGAACCGGTAAGTAGCACTGAGCCACCAATGAAAGGCACCTTGGGGGGGGGGACAATGGGGGGCCCACTACTTGGTGGAGGGTGCGGATGGGTGAGGGCAAGAAGGCCCGCTGTGATCATAATGAGGGTGTTGGGGGGGGAGAGGTGGAATCCCTATGCCAAAAAAAATTAAAATATTTAGGGCCATGAAGGGCCAGTGAGCGGCCCGCAGGGGATGGGTAAGGCATCTTAGGGGAATTTGATTTTTTTTTAGGCAAGTATCTAATGCCTATAAGGAAAAGGGGGAAGTGGCCCAGCATGAGGGATTGAAACAGGGAGATCATGGGGATGCTGGACGGTAGGATTTAGGGGAGGGGGGATTGGCCAGGTTGTAGCATAAGGCCTGGCCAACATGGAGGGATGAATAAGGACTGCCCTAACACTAGGGCGTAACACTAGGGCAGGTCACTGAGGGGCCAGTAATAGGGGGCAGCAGCGTTATGACCGTTATGGCTTGCCCATGGGGGGAGAGAAGTAAGTTGTGGGGGCTTGTTAGGCCAGGTAGGGCCCCCCCCCAAAAAAAAAAGTGGAAATATAGTGGGGCACCCAAGTGGATGCAGACTGTCCTCGGGGGTGAAGGGAGGGGGGGGCAAATTAATTCACAGTGTCTTTTCATGTTTCAGTGGGCTTTAGTGAGTCAGCAGCCGCTCAGGACCTGGATCTGGAGCTATTTGAGGTGGAGGGAGACTCCCTGCACATTCTGGAGCGGTACAGTGATTTTGAGGAGGAGGGAGAAGTGAGGTCGACAGCCGGAGCGGTGGACATGGGCAGGGTGAGTGATACTGCTGCCTTGGCCCAGCTTTTACAAGTTCTATCAGGGGACGCAGACGGCAGAGTGGGGAGCTCTGGCCGGGGGAGAAAGAGATGTGAGGAGGGGGATACGGGGAGAAGAGGCAGGGAAGTGTATGGGGAAAAAGAAGGGCATGAAAATACTGCCAGGTTCCTCTCCTTTACGTTGCAGGATCCACGGCTCAGCCCAATTCAGGCACAGAGCAGCAGGAGGAAAGAATACTCAAGTGCAGGTTACAGGAGGAGGAGGTCACGGTCCCCACTTCCTTGGAGAGGCAGAGACCAGGACCGGTTCTCTCCAACCTGGGTGAGGCTGGAGAGCCAAGAGATGGGCAGGAACACGGCACGGTGCACCCGCTCATGTTCATGGAGGCTGTCGGCATCCAGGAGACCTGTGGGGCAAAGGACGGGTTGAGGACAGGAGTTGGCGCCTACGGCTGAAGCGACAGGGCTGGCAGCAGCAGGACCGGGACCTTCAACAGCACCCACGGCAACAGGTGAGGTGTCTCAGAATGTTAATATTCCTGGAGTGAGTGGAAGGATGGATGCGGGTCAGATGTCACTTTTGGAGGGTTTAATGGCACTAATAGCTCAAGTGGAAAAGCAGGGGACAACACTAGGAACAGGGGGAGGATCAGCGGCAAAGACTTGGTCAAGTGGATTGGGGATGCCAGGGACCACACCGGCAGAAGGGAGCGGTCAGGGGAGTTTGAAGCTTTCAGAAGAGGCATTTAGGAGACCATGCCTTTGCTCGATAGGGCCACTGGGCCTGCACCTGGCAGCGGAGACCAAGGAGAAGATTTGGAAGAGGGAGTTTTTGGAAATTTTCTCACTATTACTGCTAGATCTGTGGAAATTAAAGAGGATTCCAAGGCTGAACCGGGGAAGAAGGAAGAGGAGGAGAGGAAGAAGAGGTATAGGAAACCACCTAAAACGTTTGCGAATTGGTCTAGGGCCTTTTACCTTCTAGCCAGCGTCAAGGCAGAGAAGTCTCCTGAGCAAGGAGCAGCCCTGTTCTGCTACTATGATGAGATTGCTTCGACATACAGAACCTATGGAGGGATGGCGTGGTGGCGGTATGACGAACAATTTTGTCAGTTCATTACAGTTCGTCCAGATACGCGGTGGGACAACCGTGACATGGGGATATGGCTGGAGATTATGATGCCATTACAAGGAAGCCAGTCCTTTCGAGGGGCAAGTGGAGGATCTGGAAGAGGCACAGCCAGCGGGACAGTGGTGGAGATCAGAAAAGGTTTATGTTTCCAGTTCAGTGAAGGGGCGTGCAGATACGAGAATACCTGTAAGTATAAGCATGAATAGTCCAATTGTAAGGGCCAGCATTCCCAAAGCCGGTGCTTCCAAAAGGGGAAAGTTGGGGGGCAGTCCAGCGAGGTGGCCATTCTAGGCACGGACCCCGGTAAAGGTAGAAAGGATGGCCCCGTGGCTAAAGCTTTACGGTAAGAGTGGCAAAGTGGCAGAGGCAGAGTTGCTGTTAGTGGGTTTTAATGTGGGGTTCGTTATTCCTTTTGTTCACAGGCCAGAAACGCAGGTAGTTAGAAACTTGAAGTCAGCCAGAGATTTCCCGCTTATAGTGCGGAATAAACTGCTAAAAGAGGTCCAACTGGGTCGAATGGCCGGTCCATTTGTGGCGCCGGACCAATTCTGGATGATACATCACCTATTTTACCCAAAAGGGGAATTGGTTAATGATGGGATTGACCCAGAATTGACGGCAGTCAAGTATGCGTTCTTTTATAAAGCAGCTGATTTGGTTTACAAGGTTGGTAGGGGGGCACTGTTGGCAAAAGTGGATGTGGAGGCTGCCTTTTGGCTGCTCCCAGTGCACCTGAGTTGCCATCACTTGTTGGGATGTTTTTTCAACGGTTCTTATTTTGTAGATTTATTGTTGCCGATGGGCTGTTCTATTTCCTGTTCTTATTTTGAGAAGTTTAGTTTGTTCATTGAGTGGGTGGTGGCCCGGCGAGCGCAATGCCAATCATTAGTGCACTATTTGGATGATTTTTTTGTTTGTGGGTCGACCAGGAGGGCAGGAGTGTAAAAAGTTGCTGGAAGTGTTTGGGCAAGTAGCGGCGGAATTTGGTATCCCTGTGGCGGCGGAGAAGACAGAAGGGCCTTGTACGTCCCTGAATTTCCTGGGTATAGCCACTGACTCGGTCAGGATGGAATGCAGCCTGCCGCAGGACAAGTTAGACGATCTGAAGGCAACCTTACCGGCATTGATGGGTAAGCAGAAGGCGACATTGCGGGAATTGCAATCGCTGTTGGGGAAACTAAATTTTGCCTGCCTTATCATCCCAGTGGGCAGGGTGTTTTCCAAACTGCTGTCCCTGGCTTTGGCGGGGGTGAAAGAGCTGCATCATCATGTGCGCCTTTCCCGGTCTCACAAGGAAGACTTTAAGGTATGGATGGCATTCCTAGACAGTTTCAACGGGAGAGCCTTGATACCACCACCTAGGGTGCTGGTATCTGATCTAGAACTGTTCACGTATGCGGCTGGAGGGATTGGGTTTGGGGCTTACCTGGGTGGATGCTGGTGTGTGGGGCAATGGCCCGAGGGTTGGGTGGAGGCAGGTCTTATGAAGAATGTCACCTTCTTGGAGTTGGTACCATTGTGGGTAGCATTGAGAGTATGGCCACGGGAGTTAGATGACAAGAGCATTACTTTCAGATCTGACAATATGGGGGTAGTTTCTGCAATCAACAGATTGACAGCTAGTTCCCCTCTGGTTATCCATTTGTTGCGGATGTTTGTGCTGGAATGTTTGAGGAACAATGTGCGCTTTAGAGCTGTTCACGTGGAAGGGATAAAAAATGGGATAGCTGACACTCTTTCCCATTTGCAGTGGGACCGGTTCTGAACATTGGCCCCGGCCGCAGAAGAGTTGGGAGACCCGTGTCCGAGGAGTCTGTGGTCCATGGCATTTCTGACATAGCAGGTTTGGTAAGGGGAGAATTAGCTCGGAGCCCTTGGAGGGCCTACTGGCAGATATGGAAACAGTAGTGGGTCTTCATGAGTGAGAATGAGGATAGGGGGAATGCCAAACAGGCAGGACCTTTTGCTCAGGTGGATGAAAGTATGGAAAAGGGAGGGAGCCTCAAAAGCTATGGTGCAGTGGAGCTTGTCCGTTTTGGGCTTCCTATTTCAGCTGCTGTCTTGGAAGGACATAACAAAAGCTTTTGTTATTCGGCTAGCAGCCAGGGGTTGGGCACGAGACAAGGTAATGGCGGATGCTAGAAGGGCAGTTGTTTTTTCAGTTTTGCAAGCTGTGATCAGAGTGTTACAAGGCACATGCAAGTCTTATTACGAGTTTTTACTCTTCAAGGCAGTGTTTGTGTTGGCCTTTTTTGGAGCGTTCAGGCTGTCAGAGTTGGTGAGTGTAAATAGGAGAGAGGCTGGTGGGATTCAGATCAATGATATCTTGCTGAAAGGGGGGAAAGTTCATATATGGTTGCAGAGATCCAAGACGGATCAGCAAGGGAAGGGGAAACTGGTTAGCTTAGGTGCAGTTGGTGGGGAATGTTGCCCGTTGCATCTGTAGTTGTTTTTTTGGGGGCAAGGGGTGAGGTGAGTGGGCCCTTATTAGTGCATGCAGACCGGTCATTCCTATCCTGTTTTCAATTTGTGGCAGTTTTCAGGAAGGCATTGGGTAGAGCGTGCTTCACAGCATCTGAATTTGGGTCCCATTCATTTAGGATAGGGGCCGCTACTAAAGCTAGTTTTTTGCCTGTTGGGGGACCCGATGATAAGGAAGATTGGGAGGTGGGAATTGAGTTGATTTAAATCATATGTTCACCCGGCGTTGGTGCTATGATGATTAATAGTGTATTTTTTTATGTTACAGGTTCCATTTTATGTTGGATAATCGGGCACTCTTATATAGCGAGGGCCAGGATGACTGCTATGAAAAAGGAGAAGGGGAGCCAGTTGGGCATCGACCCGAATACGGCTGTTTTAAGGTGGTTTGGTTTTGGTGGCATGAAATGGGATCAGGTGCTGATAAAGGAGGTGGAGTACGCTCTGCTTTTTCACCCACCAGGTATGTTGCTTATACATGCAGGGGGCAATGATCTGGGCTATCTCCCTCAAAAGACCTTAATTGAGATGATTCAGAAGGACATGGAAAGACTGTTGAAACTGTTCCCAGGGTTATTGTTGATATGGTAAGAGATTGAACCTAGGTGCTCGTGGAGGGTGGCATGGGACGAGGCGAAGCAGGATGCTTCTAGACGAAAAATGAATAGGACAATAAGTGGCTTTGTGGATAAGGTGGGGGGGGACATCAATCAGGCATGAAGAGTTTGAGGGGGAATCGGGAAGATGTTTTTTCTCAAAGGACTTGGTGCACCTGAATGAGGTGGGTGTGCATCTTTTCAATTTTAATTTACACAAGAGGGTTCTAAAGGCCTTGCAGCTGGGTGGTGGGCTGAGGAATTGAGTGCCTCGCTTGTGGTGGGGGGTGCTTGCTGGGTGGATAAAAGGTTTGATTTAAAGAGGTGTACCCCCTGGGTTCAGGGGAGGCTAAGTGGTTAGAATGTGGACAAAGCCTGATGGCTTAGTTGGGGAAAGCACCTCCTGAGGTTTAGTTTAATTGGTTAATATTGGTTTAAATATTTATGGTTTATGTATTTATATTTATCAAATAAATGTGGAACTGCGGCCTTTACAACGCAACCTCTGTGTCTGTGTTTATTTATCATCCTTGCATAATAATGCATATGAGGGTCAAGTGTGTGTATGCATATGAGTGTGTGCATCTGTGTGAGCATGTGTGTAAGTGGTTGTGTTAAGGTATGGATGTGTGTGTGTTTGTGTGTATGTATGTATGTGTATATGTGTATATGTGTGTGTGTGTGTGTGTGAGAAAGTGTGTGTGTGCATGTGTGTATGTGGTTGTGTTAATGTATGTATGTATGTG
>CAJPDP010030672.1:0-10606 GCA_905336975.1 Bombina variegata variegata
GGTATGCTGCGCTGGAATAGCCGCGAGTGTACCGGTTAACTATTTGATAACTTTGAAAAAGTGTCAAATAGTGCCGAATGTGTATTCGGAACATCTGTAATGACGTAAGCATCGATCTGTGTCGGATTGAGACTGGTGGATCGTATGTTACGTCACAATTTTGCCCGTCTCTAGGCTTTGATAACTAGGTCGGATCAAGTTTGCAACAATTACGCTGCGGAATTCCGGCGTATTTGCGGTTGACGGCCTGATAAATATCCCCCTATATATAACTTCAAACTTTTAGTTCCATAGCAATGTCATGTGCTTTGTTATGCACTACTAACAAGCGATAATGGCTTCCTGCAGGTCTCAAAAAGCACGAAACACTTAACTCACCACTTGCAAAACAAATGCGATCAGCACATTTAAAGGGATATGAAAATCAAATGTTTTCTTTCATGATTCCTGATTGATAAACATATTTAAACAACTTTCCAATTTACATCTATTGTCATGTTTGCTTTATTCTCTTGGTGTCTGTTATTGAAGGAGCAGCAATGCACTACTGGGAGCTAGTTAAAAACATTAGTAAGCTAATAACAAGAGGCATATATGTGCAGCCACCAATCAGCAGCTAGCTCCCACCTTCTGAGCCTACCTAGGTATACTTTTGAACACAGGATACAAAGAGATCTAAGCAAATAGAAGATAATAGAATATAATATTTAAAATTGTATGTTCTATCTTAATCATGAAGGAAAAAAATTTGGTTTCATGTCTCTTTAAAGTATAGGGCACGGCGCACGCTAAAAAAGTTTGTGAGTTATTCTTTTAGCAAGGTTGTGCAAGATATAGCGTACTCTGCGATATTGATTGCTCTCCACTTGTTATCTAGCTTACGTGTTTAGAGACTAGGCGGTAGCGACAAGCCCTATGCATTATCTGATTGGTTGTGCATCCGGTGACCTCACGGAGACACGGGCCAATCAGATCATGCATTAACGGCCGAGGGTAGATACGCTCCAGAGAGTTCTGTTCTAATCAGAGCCTCGAGCGCTGCAACAGCCTCTGGGAACCTAACCATGGGTCGCCCCCCATGACGTGCTTTTAAAGGTTCTCGGGCAGATCGGACTGTTATCCAGCAGACATTTGTCTGTCAGATTATTATCTGTCGCACACACATTCTGTCTGAGAACCTTTTAAAGCACATCAGGGGAGGGGGCGACCCATGGTTAGGTTCCCAGACGCGGATACGGCGCCCGAGGCTCTGATTAGAACAGAACTCTCTGGAGGGTATCTGCCCTCGAGCGTTAATGCATGATCTGATTGGACCGCGTCTCTGTAAGGTCACCGGGTGCACAACCAATCGGATAATGCATAGGGTTTGTCGCTAGCGCCTCGTGTTTAGAGTAGTGTCATTTTCTCCACTCAATCACAGTTTGTACTGTTGTATTTTATTTGTACCTTTTAAATTATTTCCCCATATCATGGAATTGGAAATGTTTTAAAAATCCGACTTTCTATTCTCTTATAGTAAGAACTTTACTTACTTAATGGGACATTTGCAGCAAGTGTGAAAATGTTGTGTTAATATGTTAACATAAGTTAACATGAGTTAATATTAAAGCTTGTCAACATGACAAAACTTTATTTATGCAAACAGAACCTTTCTAATGATTGCACTTTTTTCCGGCTGTAAACAAAAAAACAACTTTATTACAAAAAAACCAACAGGTGTGCACTATCATAATAGAGTAAAATTCTATGTATTTTTTTTTTCTGTGACGTAAATACTGAAAATACAGCATTATGGAGAATCTTTGAAGTGAGGGTGTGTGTGTAAACTGCACTATTCCCATGGAAAAGAAGACTCACTGTAAATGGCAGCTGTTTGCTCAAATGTACATTAGTTTATGTTTTATGGTTCTTATGCAGAACACTGAGTTATCTGCTAGAATCTTAGTTTCATTCAGCAGAATGTCTATTTAATGGAGATGTAATTGTTTGTTTTATTATTGTACTGTTATTATGATTGCTTATGTATGTCTGACCTTTGTAGTCGCATTGTTATCACTCATACACATGGAGCCAGTATTATTTTCTATTTAAGAAGTTAGAAAGCAAACTACCGTATTCATGTTAACACCTGCAGCACAAGTATAGACTTCACTGGAGTAAAATGCATAGACATGAACTTTACAGTGCCTGAAATGATATACTTTATACATTTTAATAATACATATTAGATTTACAAGTAAAGGGACAGTGAATGTTTGTCCTAAAACATATCAGTCCTGTAAATAATAAACTAGCTTGTAGGATTTTGAGTTAATTTTACCTTTAAATTTGTGAAATCGCTGACCCCCTCCATCTGCAGCTTTTTTTTATAATAATCATGAGCGAGCAGTTCCGCCAACCAGAAAGCGTTGACACGCCAATAGATTTTACACAGCACACTAACAGAGCTGCTGCGTATGCACAGTATGTTGCAGGAGTAAATAGAAAAGGGCCGTCAGCACTGTTTAAAGAGACATGAAACCCAAAACATTTTCTTCATGATTCAGATAGAGAATGCAATTTTAAACAACTTTCCAATTTACTTCTATTATCTAATTTGTCTCCTGGTATTATTTGTTGAAAAACATATCTAGGCTCAGAAACTGGGAGCTAGCTGTTGATTGGTGACTGCACAAATATACCTCTTATTATTGGCTTACCGATGTGTTCAGCTTGCTGCCAGCAGTGAATTGCTGCTCCTTCAATAAAGGATGCATAGTGAACAATGCAAAATTGATTATAGAAGTAAATTGTTTTGCATAAACAACACGGTTATATTAGTGCACGTTTTACCTCTGGAATAACCTTGTATCTAAGCCTCTGCAGACTGCCCCCTTATTTCAGTTCTTTTGACAGTCTTCCATTTTAGCCAATCAGCACTGACTCATAAATAACTCCACAGGAGTGAGCACAATGTTATCTATATGGTGCACATGAACTAGTGCTGTCTAGCTGTGAAAAACTGTCATAACACACTGTGGTAAGAGGCGGTCTTCAAGGGCTTACACATTTGCATATGAGGCTACCGAGGTTTAGCTTTCAACAAAGAATACCAAGAGAACAAAGAAAATTTGATGATAATAGAAAATTGGAAAACTACTTAAAATTGCATGCCCTATCTGAATCATAAAAGTTTAATTTTGACTAGACTGTCTCTTTAATATACTGATTCAGTTTAAAAACTCTGAATACATTAAAACTTTGTTTGCTTTAATTGTTTTTCAAACTCCCACCCCCCCCTACTACTTGCATTATGTGGTGGAGCCAGTATGGACTTGTTACAAGCTTTGCCACTGTCATTTTGTTAGGAAAACTTGCATTATTTTGCAGTACTTTAGATTATCTCTGCTGATTCCAATGACAGACAGATGTGTAGCAGGGTTTGAATTGGGAAGTCACAATTTTAAGAGTTAAATGACAGGAAGATGGTTTTAAAATATTTTTTTAAATAAAAAATTTTTACCATGTATAATTAAACATTTTATATTACTAATTCAAAATGTTTAACATTGCTTTAACTCAAAATATAAATGTATAGGTAAATGTAGTTGTATTATTAATCCTGCCAGCTTTTCTGCTATTTTACCCTGGAAAAAAAAAAATTTGCTCACCACAAAGTGGCTGGATTGCATCTTACTGCATTTAGAACCATAACCCTGCAACATGCTACATATTGTTTGCAATGCATGAGCTCTGTACCTAATTTAGATTAGATAAACAATGCTGAAGAGAATTTTTAGAGGAAGAAGACCCTAAACTGCAAAACAATGTAAATTTTGTATGCAGATACATATTTTTCAATACACAATTGTTGATATATACTAGGATTATACAAAAAATGATTTTAATGTCTCACTACTAAAACAACCCTATTCTGGACTGAGACAAATTCTCCTGGCACTGTTCCTTTAGCCATGTTACAGTTGAATGCAGCACTTGTTACGCACCATAGTGAAAGTGTTTCATTTGCTATAAAAGAGTCCATTGTCTTTTTCTCTGCCGCCCTTTTTCTAATCCTGACCCATCCCATTTCTTCCTTTGTATAGGTATGTCATGCTGAGCTCTACATTGGAACCTGTTTCCAGGCAATAAACAGTAGGATTCAATTACAAATTCTCAAGGCCCAGAATCTGCCAAGTTCCTCCACGCCACTCGCAATAAGTACGTGCAGCCCCGTATACGTTCTCTTTTGTCTACTTGGTTTCCATGGCACCTTGGCACATTTTCCTTATTTGTGAACACAGAGATAATACAAGTTCTTTAACCTATTAAGTAGCAGAAGTGTACATAGCCTGATGTGACTCTAGTATCACCTGTAAATACGCAGGATAAAGGTCACTTTTTAAATTTGTAATATTTGTTATATTCAGATAACTTAAGCTGGGTTACTTCTTACTAAGCTATTGATTTTCCTCCTGTACCTATAGCTCTCTTTAAAGCTGTTCTCTTATTTTAACCCATTATAGAAGCCAGTTGGTAAAGCTCAGCATTTTATATTGGGAGCAGCCATCTTGCACGTAATGCTGCATTATGTGACACTTTCACAGATCAGGGATGTTACTGGCTTTTTGACAGCTTGCACTTCAGTTTAGCTCACATAATACAGAGCAGAAGTGTTATTTTTTTGTAGTTTTTTTTTTGCACAGTTTAAAAATCACATAACACATATAAGTTCCAAGATGGCGGCGCCCAGTGTGAAGATGTAGAGCTTCACTAGCTGATAATTGTAAGTGGTTAAAATAAGACTTTGAAGACAGCTGCAGGCTTAGTGAGAAGTAACCATTCTATTGTAGTTGTACTCAGCAGTTCAATGTCCCTTTAAAACATTTTGTGACATATGATATTTTCATAGATGGAAGAAATGTGTTTCCTGTTCTTCTTAAGAATGTTGTGTCACAATATAGGTTGTCTATATTACTCAATGCAAACACATTTGTTACGAAATAGTTGGATGTGAATTATTTCCTTTTATAGAATGGTTTATTTATTAGGACTTTAGCGATGCTAACCATTAACCCCGTGGATGCCAAAAAGAGCCATATAATTAATACACCAGTTCATAGGGTATAGAAATATTTCATATGCATGTAGCAGTGGGAACAGAGAGAGTAAGAATTTTATTTTTGTGAAAAATACATTTTTTTAATGTTTTGGAGGAAAAATGTTGTCTATTCTTTCAAGAATTTCGTTGTGTTTGTGGGGGGGAGGGATCAGAATCTGCATGGTTTAGTAGTTTATACTTTTCAAAAGTTACAAGGTTTTATTTATAATGATATGAGTTATAATATGCATACAAATGTTATCATAAAATAATATTGTACTATTAAAGAAGAACTAAGACCATAAATGCTTTGATTAGAGCAGGTTTCTTCAAACCACGGGTCGGGAACCCATTACTGGGTCACAACACCATGTTTACTGGGTCGCGGCTTGTTTGTGTGTTGTATGAGAGTGTGTGTATTATGAGAGTGCGTGTTGTGTGTGTGTTATATGATAGTGAGTGTTGTTTAAGTGTGTGCGCTATTACCTTTTACAAAACTTTGAAGTTTGACTACAATCAGGACTAACGTATGCACACATTTTAGTCACTCCACCAAAAAATTCAGCTATCTTGTTTATTACTATGTGGTATCATGGCACTGGGTCTTGGGAAAAAAAGTTTGAAGAACCCTGAGTTAGAGCATACAGAGATAGATTTCTTATTGGGAAAAAGAGGCGACTGCCAAGCTGCTTGGGTTAAAAGCCTTTATCTTAATAGACTAAGGGGCCGATTTATCAAGGGCCGAATGGCCCCTGATGCCTCTGTTTCCGCGTGAACCTTCAGGCTCGCCGGATACAGCAGTTATGAAGCAGCTGTCTTAAGACCACTGATCCTTAACTGGTCCGCTACCTCTGAGGCTGCGGTGTGCAATCCGCCCGATCCTATACAATCGGGTTGATTGACACCCCCTGCTAGCGTCCAGAACTGCTTGTGCAATGTTAAATGCCGACAGCATTTCTGTCGTACATGATACGCTACAATGTACAATGATAAATCGGCCCCTCAGCCTGACCCTGTAACATTAGAGAGTGAGTCCTTCTGTGTCAAGTGATCCAATGCAAATAACTTAACAATTATTAAAGTGGGTATCAAATCTGAAATTATCTCATCTATTTATTTATTTTTAATTTTGAAAAAAATCCATTGTTTTGGCATGTATATAGACACCAAATTATTTCAGGCTAAAGAAACCCAAAAATATTCAGATAGAGCATGTGATTTTAAACAACTTTCCAATTTACTTGTATTATCATTTTTTCTTTGTTCTCTTGGTATTTTATGTTAAAAAGCAGGGACCTAAGCTTAGGAGACGGCCCATTTCTGGAGCACTATATGGCAAATAAATGTTATTTATGTGCAAGAGCACTATATGGCAACACTATTTCCTACCATGTATTGCTTCAGATGCTACCTATGTATCTCTTCAACACATTAGAACAAAGCAAATTTAATTATGTAGAACTTGTTTAAAATGGTATATTCTGTCTGAATCACAAAACAACATTTTTGGGTTTCATATCCCTTTAACAGTTAAAAGTTGCAGATGAAAACATTTTAAAAATAAGTTTATTGATTCAAATTTGACTAAAGAAAGTTTAATTAAATATCTTTAATCTGTAGAAGAATCACTAGTTATAAAGAAATACCGATATTATCGACACATTTATGAAAATTTTAAAATGATTAAACAAAAACGACTAAACATTTCCTGTTGAGATCCCAACGTGAAATGTGGTAAGACAATATGCATTTTTGAAAATCTCATTTTTTAATTATTGCAATTGCAACTTTAAAATAGTATCAAGTGGAATATCACAATGTGTTTTGTTATGTTGAAATATTTCAATCATAGCCTGGGATAATTGGATTTCTGTTTATCCATGCACATAAAAATGGTGATCTTTTTAAAAATTCAAATCTTTAAAATAAAGAAGCTATATGAGATAAATTCAGACTATATAGGCCATTCAGTATACTGAATAATATCAAAATTTGAAAATTTAAAATCAAAACTTTAAAAAAAGTGTTTTCAAAATGGAATGAACTAATCATTGGTGACACTGGCAAATTCAGGACAGGGGTCTCCTTACAGGCCACAGCAACTTTATGATAGAAAATGTTTACATGGATTTAGCAACTCAATAAGTCATCCATTGGTGCGGTTTATTGACGACATCTGACAAATGTAACTCAACCCAAACCTTTCACAATGCTGATGTTTAAATCACTTTTTTTTTGTATTGTTCCTAGATTTCTTTGTGAAGGTGGAAATGTTTAGCTTAGAAGGACTCCTGTTCAAGAAGAAAACACGGCCATTAAAGGCAACAAACGGGCAGGTGAACTGGGGAGAGACCATAATCTTTCCAGTAACACAGAAAGAAGAAGGAATAAATTTCCTGATTAAGTTATACAGCAGGAGTTCAGTAAGACGAAAACATTTCCTTGGACAGGTAACGCTAATTTGAATGATATTTATTTCATGCTGCTTTTTGTAAATCTATATGACTCTGTAAGCGATACAGAGAATCAAATTATTAGTCCAATATGTTCCCAATTATTTATTTACTTGATGTGGTGAATTCTATTGTTTACAAATAGCTCCTTTAACTTTATTTTGCCATTTGAATAGCTGATTTTTCCTGTATCCCCACCTATACTAGAAATGTCAGTACTTAAAGGGATACTAAACCCACATTTTTTCTTTTGTGATTCATATGGAGCAGGCAGTTTTGATCCACTTCCTAATTTACTCCTATTATCAATTTTTCTTCGTTCTCTTGCTATTTTTATTTAAAAAGCAGGAATTTAAAGCTTAGGAGCCGGCACATTTCAAGTTCAGCACCCTGGATAGCGCTTGCTTATTGATGGCTACATTTAGCCACCAATAAGCAAGCGTAACCCAGGTCTGAACCAAAAATGGTCCTGCTCCTAAGCTTTACATTACTGCTTTTTAAATAAAGATTGCAAGAGAACGAAGCAATAATGTATAATAGGAGTAAATTAGAAAGTTGCTTAAAATTGCATGCTCTATCTGATTAATGAAAGGAAAAAAAATTGGGTTTGGTATCCCTTTAAGTACTGGCTATAGAAAATATATGAAAACATAGACAGCAGAAGAAATTACACTCCCAGTGGGAGGTAGGAGAGTTAAGTAACAACATGTTAATTATTCTCTCCGAGTAGTTAGCTTTGCTATACATAAAGATATATGATACAGATGCATTTGTGTATACAGTAAGTGATAAAATAAGGAGATTTGATTTCCCTGCAAGCTCAGCTCATTTTAATGTGTTGTGGTGGACAAATCAAAAGCTATTTCATATACAAAAATAAGGCTAAATTAGCAATTTCTCATACTTTTTTTTGCCGTAACAAGTCATTGGAAAAACATTAAGAGGAACACAATTTTATGGTACACTGTCTCTTTAAAGAAAAATTGGCAAACTAATGAAAATTACATCTACTATATTTTATATGGGAGAAAAATGTTAACAACCTCAATTAAATGGAGTTACTAGGCAGGATCTGATTTAAATCAAATAGATTTGAAAACTCCTAGTCAGACTTATGGTTTTCTACATTAAAGTTTAGTTTTTAGAATAATAACTTTACAGAATATTTTTCCAGTTATATCAGGGAATTACTGATTTAGTTATATACCATTAGAAATACAAAGATAATTATGAAATTATTGGGAAGTGAACTAGCTCCAGTTTAATAGATTAATTATTCATATTTTATCAGCTGTACTTTATTGGAAGGAGAAAAATAATCATTACCCTTATAATATCAGTTTAAATAGTTTTATTTAACTAAAACAATAACATTATAGGTTTCACTTTCATTTTTACTGCTTGCCCCTCCCTCCTCACACTTAGGTTCTTGTGCAGATCTATTCCACTCTAAATTATCTTCTATTCATTGAACTTCTTGAAACCTAGTAAGGGGTTGAATTTATGTAAAAAGAATTGCAGAGGAACAATGAGATTAATTGAACAGTAAAGTAAAAATTAAAGTTTTATGATTCAGATAGAGCATGCAATTTGAATCAACTTTCCAATGTACTTACATTACCTGATTTGTTTTGTTTGCTTAGTATCCTTTGTTGCAAAGCATACCTAGGTAGGCTCAAGAATAGCATTGCACAACTGGGAGCTAGCTTCTGATTGGTGGCTGCACATATGTGCCGCTCCCAGTAATGCATTGCTGTTTCTTCAACAAAGGATACCAAGGGAATCAAGCAAATTTGATAGCAGAAGTAAATCTGAAAGTTATTTAAAATTGCATACTATGTCCCTTTAAGGTCTACAAGAATATGTGATAATATCTTTTAAATAGAAAAATGCCCAAAATAACATTACAGAAACCTTTGTTAAAGCAAACAAACATTACAGCCATGAATATACAGCGTCATACTACATCATTGAAAACAAATCCCTATTTCATGATGAATAACCTTTAGAATGTATTTTAAATAGAAAACTACTGAAAAACATTTTGAAGTCCTCTGTTTTAGATGAAACAAAGGAAAATGAGAAAAAAATACTTTGATGCCAATTTATATCCTTTCAAACAAATGCAAAAAACTCAAATTCACATATTCTAAAAACACAAAGGAGTACAAATAAAATTTAGAACAATATGAACATAATAAGTATTTATGTTGGATGAGCAAATAATTGAAGCGGTCCATGAAAACATATTCACTGTATACATCTTACTCGTAAGTGGGAGCCGTTAGTATTACAAGCTCTGAGCAACATCCACTTTGGAGCCCTCTCTATTGCATTTGCATTTTATTTTCCATGCTGCCTTAATTAAAACAAACCGTTCTTTCTTCAGAAATGTTCAGTGCTCCAAGTGGGGATATCACTTTACAATGCTCCTTAAAGGAAATGTTGGCAAGAGATGAAAATGTCAGCCGTATTAGTTTCATTGTAGCAGATGGGTTTTTTTTTAATTCTTTTCTTGAAAGTATCTTATTCAACTTTTGTGTTTGCTGAATAAATGTTAAGAGTAAATCGTTGACATCACAAAGATTGGTTTACTTAGTAACAATAACCAACAGTCCCCTGTGGGACAATCTGTGCGTTAGTAATATATGGTGCACCAGCTAAAGTTTGTGGTGTGAAAGGGAAGAGAATGGGAAGGAAGGAGACAGGAAAGGAAAGAATGAATAAGACAACAAAAAAATAATAATTTTAGCTTAATTACCTTCTTTATTTCTAATTAGGATGATAAAGTGACAGCAGATACAACTACTAAAACTGCAGCTGTAGATATGTAGATATACATGCTACAGAAATCTCTTGCAGGAAATTATGTTTGCACTGGTAATTGTTTTAGTTTCAATGCTTATTGGCTGACAGGGACATCTCCCACGGAGGTGCTTAGTAGACAGAGAAAAACAACTTGAACCTGAGAAGAAAAATAACAGGATTATTCTGCAGTGGAAAATTAGTGAATTAAATTTTTTAATTAAAGGTAGTTTTGCAGTGCTCATGTATTAGCAAATATACTTCTAGT
>CAJPDP010030738.1:0-13573 GCA_905336975.1 Bombina variegata variegata
AATCTCAACCCGATCGAATACGATCGGGTTGATTGACACCCCCCTGCTAGTGGCCTATTGGCCGCGAATCTGCAGGGGGCGGCGTTGCACCAGCATTCAGCGAGGTCTGTCGGCATGATCCGCTGATCGGATCATGTCAGACAGGCCGTTCATAAATAGGCCTCATAATATAGAGGTGCGCACATCTGGAAAATGTTATAAAAGTATTGCTAAAGACCTAAATGTTTATCAATACATGTCAAGACAAATTATCTACAAATAGAGAACATTCAGAACTGTTGCTACTCTCCCTAGAAGTGGACATCTGGCAAAGATCACTTCAAGAGCACAACAGACATGCCTGAAAGTAGTGAGAACATCAAAAGAGAAAACATATGCCGACTATCAGACAAACACTGAACAATAATTGTGTTCATGGAAGGACACCACAAAGGAAACCACTGCTGTCTGGAAAAAAAGCATACGTTTTCCCAATTCCACTTAAATGTTCCACAACACTTCTTGGAAAATGTGCTGTGGACAGATGAGACAAAAGTTTAACTTTTTGACAAAAATGCACAACACTATTTTTGGAAGAACATCCCACAAACTCTGAAACCTCATTACAGCTGTGCAGCATTGGGCTACTTTGCTACCTTAGGACTTGGGTGCCTGGAAATATTGAGGAAACAATGAATTCTAAAGTGTATCAAGTCTTTTGAAGAAAAAATCATCCTCATTATCATGCAAGTCTTATAAGCAGCTGCAAACAAATGTTTTGGTGGAGTCTGTTGCAAGTGCAAGGGGGTAAATTGTGCAGTGATGGGGAGTAAATTTAAAATATATATCTATATGAATATATACATATATATTTATGTGTTTATATGTGTATATACACATATTAACACATAAATATATATGTATATAAGCATATACATATATATTAACAGTTTTAACAAAGTTCCCATAGACAGCAATGTACAGGCACTTTCCAAAAAATGTTTTGGAATGAAGAATATCATATCTCTAAGAAATAACAAATTAACAAATGTTTGGCAGAAAATTTGTAGAGATATCAGTATTCCAAATTAAAATCCAATTATCCTAATTAATTTTTTAGATGTTTGCCCAAAGACCTCCTCTGCAATTTCTGTTTTCTTTGTTATGATAATCTGAATTAAAAAGTACTGATTGTTGTATTGATCCTGAGTTAAAATAAGCTGATATAATCAGGGGATCTCTTTTAACAACACAGCGGGGCCTATCTATAAAGCTCCGAACAGAGCTTGACGGCCCGTGTTTCTGGCGAGTCTTCAGACCGCTGCTCCATAACCCTGTCCTCCTGCTCTGAGAAGGCGGACAGGAATCACCACAATTCAACCCAATCGAGTGCGATCAGGTTGATTGACACCTCCCTGCTGGCGGCCGCAAATCTGCAGGGGGCTGTGTTGCAACAGCAGCTCTTGTGAGCTGCTGGTGCAATGCTGAATACGGAGAGAGTATTACTCTCCGCATTCAGCGATGTCTTGCGGACCTGATCCGCACTGTCGAGTCAGGTCCGCAAGACATTTGTTAAATAGGCCTCAATATCTTTAGTGGTGAGGGCCTGACATTTTAAAAGTTGTTTTGTTTTTGTTATACATTGAAAATATTTTGGTTATAAAAATATGTAATAGGTGAAAAGACAATGGTGCCAATTTATGAAGCTGCGGCTGCAACTTCGGGGCCTAAATGTTTCAGGCTCACGATAGATAAGTAGCTGCGGTCTAAAAAATGGTGTTACTTAACCTCTCCACCACCACAAGTCTTGCAAAGTTAAATCATTCCGATGAGATCCTATCGGGATGATTGACATGCCCTGCTCTCACACTATTGCCTGCAATGCTAAATGCAGGCATTAGATGCTGCCCACTTGCCACAATATCCAGCAGATAAGGTTCCCGGAGGCGACCCTTGTCCGTCTGGACTTTAATAAATTGGACTCAATAAACTCATCTATATTTTCTTATTAATAAATATTTTCTTAAATGTGTTTCAGTCTTACCCAACAATTCTATAGTGTTTTTAAAATTTCTAAGTTAATACTGTATATAAACATAACATAGGAGCAGCTCACTTTAAAAGTAAATCAATGCCTATTTAGAAGTTGTTTAACCACACATCACAATACAATGACCTCTATTCCAATAATCTTGAATTTGCTATAGGAGTTTGGGTTATTTTTACTTTGATTTCTGTGGCATTCCAATACATTAGAAAGCCTATTTGAATGAGTAAAACCACACGCCACATGAACAGTATTTACAGATTGATACATTTTTGCTTACAATTTTTCAGGCTATCACATAACTTGAGTTATAGAAAAAGGGAAAGGCAGTCTAGAGCTACACAATAAATAAATAAAATGTATGATTGTGAATTTTTTGTAAAATAAAGTTTTTGGAAAACAAACATAATATATATCACACAGACCCCTTTTTTCATGAGCATACACATTTAAAGTGGTTGCTCGGAGACACCTACAATTGCTACAGTAAGTTTAAAGTTTAAGCTACTCTTTTGCCTTCCTGTAGAGACCACAGCCACCTTGTGGGGCTGTGACACAAAGTAATGGACCCTTCACAAATTAAATTTAAAAAAAATAATAATAATACTTTTGATATCTTTTCACTGTCACCCACTACTTAGTGTGTTTTATTACAACGATGAATCAGACTGTTTTATATCCCTTAACTGCATCATAACTTGTAACAGTGCATTGCGTCAAATAGACACTACACAATGTCATTTTGTCTTATATTTTATGCAAAGCACATTTTTATTTAAATACATTATGAGACCACCATACAGGCTTGATACTTTAAACAAATGAATCTAGTCATAATTCTAGAACATGCAAAATGATACACTATAGTACGTATAATTAGTACATGAGTTCCTCATTTTCAGCTTAATTATTAAAGAATATTAAACAATACAAGTTTTATCACATTAAATACTACATGTATGTGGCACTGAAAACTGAAACACATAGGAGATACAGAATCGCCACATATAGTTTAACCCTTCATGTGTCAGATACCTTAAAAAGCACTAATATGTATGTATTAATTATATGACAATAAATTAGTGCATCCACTATATTAACTTTGCAGGGATGGATATATTTAAAGTATATTAAAAAAAATGTTTGCAATTGATTTCATGTTTTCCACTATTTTCCCTTTTCACAGTCCTTGAAGCAAATCTCTTTCAAGTTTCTCTGGGCCTCAAACTTGTATGTCTGGGTTCTTCCCAATCTCCCTATCATGGTCACCCTTTACCACCCCATGTATTGGAGTAGTCCATCTAAATAATAATAATTTTTAATTTGCTTTATTCTCTTAGTATCCTTTGTTGAAGGAACAGCAATGCACTATTGGGAACTAGCTGAACACATCAGATGAGCCAATGACAAGAGTTATATATTTGCACCCAACAATCAGCAGCTAGCTCACACCTCACAGTAATGCATTGCTGCTCCTGAGCCTACCTACAAATAATATGAAGAAAATAAAGAAAATTAGATAAAAGAAGTAAATTTGAAATTTTGGGTTTCATGTCCCTTTAAGGCATTGCCCCTTTTATGCCTCTCACTTATGGAAAAGATGGATCAATTCTCCTTTTTCACGTGCAAAGCTTTAGTATGCGGCTCAACCACTAGCACTCCTCTGTATTGTCATGGAACCAGCCAATGCCACTGAATGTACCCCTTCCATTTTCCACAAAACTAGGGACCTGATGATCAAAAAGTCACCAGCATGGAGAGAAATCTCGGCAAATCTTTGGGTGTTTTTTTGAGTATTATTTTGAAATGTAGGTGTCTCTCCTTCACATCCAGAACTCTGCATAGAGAGATAAAAAATCTAAAAAAAAAGTATTTGAGGGACCTTGTGGTACATAATAGATCATCTCGCCAGTCCAGAGAGCTTTAGATCATCAGGTGCTTGGTTATTAATTAGACCAGATCCATCTTATATTAACAAGTCTAAGTAATTTGAGTTTTTTTTAAAGCGTCCTTAATATCACAGTTGTTGACAGATGTGCAATAAGACCAGTATGTTTGTCATTTCTAAATGTTTATACAAATATTTGCACAGTTTACTTAACATTTTTCTTATGTAGTTAATGTGTGGCTATATGTTAAAAACTGTTTTTATAAAGATTTTGTTTTCATTTCATTATAAACAAGGCCAAGGTTTTCATTATGAGAATGCCGACTGATATGAAAAAAGGGCACACATAATTGTGATTGAATTATTTAATATTTGAACAGATCAAGAACAAAAACTAACAATGAACAGCTAGAATTCAAGAGGTGAAGGCTGTTGGAATAGTAAAGTGCAAAAAATGGCGAAAAGGTGTTAAAATTTGTATGCTGAGAGGTAGGAAAACTGCTACTTAAATGTCTCCAAGCAACATAGTGTGGCAGTTTAAGGGACACTCGCGATTTTAAAGCAATTTCTTCCATTTTCACGATTTAGATAGAACTAAAATAGAAAGTTCTTTAAAATGGCTTGCTCTGTTATCAGTTTCTTTGTTCTCTTTGCATCTTTTGTTGAAAAGCAGGAGGTGAGCTCATGCACGTGTCTGGAGCACTCTATAGCAGCAATTTTGCAAGAATGTTATACATTTGCAATAGTACTAGATGGCAGCATAATTTCCTGCCATGTAGTGCTCCTGACACCTACCTAGTGTTCATATTACTGGCTGAAGCTTACTATGGGTTAGATTACAAGTAAGTGGCGCAGGCAAGATATTGCAATGTAACTTGCGCGCATATTACAATTTGAAAGTAAACATGAACTGCCAATCACAATCTAAATTTGTGCTTGTCATGTTAGCGTGACTGAAAACTTTGCGTAAAAGGAATAGGGCTAAAAATAAATGTGCTCCAAACACAACATAAATACATTAAAATAAAAGTGTTACACATATATATACACTATATAATAAATACTATTCATATAAATATTATTTAAAAAGTTTATATGGGTTAAAAGGTATATGGGGCGAGATTACATATGTGGCGCAAGTTCGAGCATAACTGCTGAAACCAACGTAGCCCGTAAATTCACCTAGCATATCGGGTGAATCACATAAGCGGCATCAGCAGCTGATATACTGCCGTAAGTCGATCAAACTTGCGAGATTCGGAAATGTGCGCAATTACACATTTCTGGAGTCACCAGTGACTTACGGCAGTATATCATCTTGCGGCGCGTAACAAAAAAAAAATGTTGAAAATACCCGTAAATATCTAAACCAGCTAAAAAAAAAAATTAACCGACAAAACACCATTCTAAACCCCTAATCTGCAATCCTCCCACATCACAACCACTAATAAATATTATTAACCCCTAATTCGCCATCCCTCCAAAACACAACCCCTAATAAATATTATTAACCCCTAATCCGCCATGCCCCCACAACGCAATCCACTATATAAACCTATTAACCTCTAAACCGCCAACCCACCACAACGCAAACAACTAATTCATCTATTAACATCTAAACTGCCAACCCCCACAACACAAACAACTAATTACTCTATTAACCTCTAAACCGCGAACCTCCCACAATGCAAACATCTAATTAATCTATTAACCTCTAAACTGCCAACACACCACAACGCAAAGTATTAATCTAATAGCTAAGCCCTCTAACCTAACACCCCCTAAATTAACCCCAATTAAATTACAATTACAAAAAAAAATTAAATTAACTAAACCTAACATTGCAGAAAAATAAAAAATCCTAACATTACAGAAAAATAAAAATTTCTAACATAACAGAAAAATAAAAGAAGCTAAGATTGCAAAAAATAAAAAAGCTAACATTACAGAAAATAACAAACTAAATTATCCAAAATAAAAAAAAGTTATTCCTAATCTAATTCCCCCTTAAAAACAAAAAAGCCACCCCAAAATAAAAAGCCCCCTACTCTAACAATAAACTGCCAATAGGCCTTAAAAGGGCAAGTTTAACAGCTCTTTTTCTAAAATAAATATAAAAGTACCACCTAAAATTTCAATCATCCGCCGCACACTGAAGATTGAATGCAAGGTACCCGTTTTATATTGGGGACCCTTGCATTCCTATTGGCTGAACATTTTAAATCAGCCAATAGGATAAGAACTGCTTACATCCTATTGGCTGATTTAAAATTTTCAGCCAATGAAAATGTAAGCTACCCCAATATAAAATGGGTACCTTGTATTCAATCTTTAGTGTGCAGCGGACGATCTGAAGAGGACCTCTACGTCGTATGACCGCGCAGGCTCCACACCGCCTCCGCGCCACTGAGATGAAGATGGAAGATGACCTTCGCCGTCTGGAAGAAGATGGATGTCGGGAATTTATCGATGGTAAGTACCTATTTCAGGGTTAGTGCTACGTTTTTTGTTTTTATTGGGGTGTTTTTTTTTAGATTAGTTTTTTTAATTTTCATGGGCAGTAAAAGAGGGGCAATGGATAGATTATCATTTTTTTAGTTAGGTCTTTTTTTATTTTGGGGGGGTTGGGTGGGTGGGGGTTGTTCTGTTAGGAGGTAGTTTTTTTTTGTTTTGTTTTTTAAGAAAAAGAGCTGTTAAACTTAGGGCAATGCCCTACAAAGGGATATTGGTAGTTTGTTAGATTAGGTTTTTTATTTTTTATTTTGGGGTGGCTTTTTTGTTTTTAAGGGGGTATTAGATTAGGAATAACTTTTTTTATTTTGGGTAATGTAGTTTTTTTTCTGTAATGTTAGCTTTTTTATTGTTGTAATCTTTGTTTTTTTATTTTATGTAATTGTATTTTAATTGTGGTTAATTTAGGGGCTGTTAGGTTAGGGGGCTTAGTTATTAGATTAATACTTTGCATTGTGGGGATTGGCAGTTTAGAGGTTAATAGTGAAATTAGATACTTTGCATTGTGGGAGTTGGCAGTTAATATGTTTATTAGGTAGTTTGCGATGTGGGGGTTGGCAGATTAGGGGTCAATAGTTTTAATAGGTAGATTGCGTTGTTGGAGGTTGGCGGTTTAGAGGGTAATACATTTTATTAGTTATTGTGGTGAGGGATGGTGGATTAGGGGTGGATATTCTGCATGCGTTAGGTGCTTGTTAAGGCTTCCAGGGAGTTACGGTACTTATATACTCAGTGCAAGGCATGCTGTGCCTGCTTATGTGTGGCGAGGTGAATATGGAGTAAACATTTTTCATTCTTGGTGCATAAGTCCTTGAGCTAAATATGTGACGCCGCTTCTATGTCAGTTTATGGGAGTGAACACTGGGGCCGACGGGAAAAATATATATGCACGTAACTTGCATGCTGCGCCGTATATGTGATCACTAGATCTGACTAAAAATTGGCAACGCCGGGTTTTGACCTCGACGCCGCATATGAATCTTGTCCATGGTATATGACAAGGTAAAAAGTTGCACAAAACACATCAAAAATACATTACAAAGTACACTTGCACTCATAATAACACCATCTAATAAAAAATATTCAAAAAAGGGAGGCAACAAGACGTGATTTGGAGGAGCTCCAGACTTTAACTTTAATTTTATCACCAATTCTTCAAATTAGTTGAAGTGGGAAACGTATAATACTATCGAAGAGACTAAGAAGCTATTTCTACAAACTTTTCCTTATTCCACACTTTTCAGTGTAACCAGATTGCTGTTGAAAAGACTGCCTAACAATACGGCCTACATGGATAAAATGGAGGACCTCCTGGAGCTGCAACAGGCCCTACTTATGGAGTTTGAGGAGGAGATGGTCAGATGCAAGCCTCCTGACTTGTTTAGATTTGTTAAATGAACTACACAATGAGTTATTTTCTTTATATATAGGTATATATTTTTTATTTAAGCAAAACACCATCAGATATATGTATAAATATTTATTTATGAGTAAAAATAACATATTCTTCTATGTGAAGAACATTGGAATGGGAAATATTAAATTTCTCATGTCGGGTTAGTGCACATGAGAATATGCGACCGGGTTTGAGCGCGAATTGGGTGTTATGTTTTCTTTCAATTTTTTTGCTCCATTGACTTCTATGGGGGAATACGTTAACGTGCACGCAATATTCTAACTTCAGCTTTTTGCGCTCGTCGGGTTAGCAAAAAGCTTACTTCTAACGCAGATAATGGGTGAGCACTTGTAATCTTGCCCTTTATGTTTTCTCAGATAAATTTTCACTGCTGTCCTGCCCTCAGCATGTAGAAACAAAACATTCACTGCCTAGGAATCAGTAGCCAGAGAATTTAGCTGCTCCTATATAATTAATTAGGGAGAGGTGAGTGGATAGAGGCTATGAACGATTCTATGTCCTAAATACCTTACCTCCACTACCCATCCCAAGCTTTGACCTATGGGAATGAGAGGCCTTCATCAATAAGCAGTGCGCACGGGAAAGACCATCTGCATTACCTTGATATTTACCAGCTCTATGCTCCATAGTAAAATGAAATGACTTAAGGCTGAGAAACCACCTATTCACCCTGGCATTTTGTTTTTTTGCCTCCTCCAAGTCAAAGATGAATGATCGGTAATCGGTTTAAATTTTCTTCCTAATAGATAATATTTTAAGGTTTCTAGTGTCCATTTAATAACTAGAAACTCTTTCTCAATTACAGAGTACCTCTGTCCATGCAAATTCAATTGTCTACTTAAGTACATTACAGGATGTTCCTCACCCCTGTGCATTGAAATAGTACTGCTCCTAGACCTACATCAGATGCATCAGTCTGTACCACAAATTCTTTTGTGAAATCTGGAGTGACTAAAACTGGGTCATCACACAATGCCATCTTCAAGATATTAACCTCTTAAGGACATATGACGGAATTTTTCCGTCATAAAACAATTGAGCAAACTGAAAGCTGTGTCCTTAAAGGGTTAAATGCCTGCTCTGCCTCAGGGTTCCACTTTACCATCTCTAAACTTTTAGAGTTGGTTAGCTCTGGTAAAGGATTAGCAATTGTTTAAAATTAGGGATGAATCTACGATAATACCCTGCAAGACCTAAAAAAGCACTTACTTATTTCTTTGTTACAGGGCAGTGCCAACCAAAAACAGCCCCTACTTTGCCCTTTTGTGGTTTAAGTAGTCCCCTTCCAATAGTGTAACCCAAATATTTAGCCCCTTCCAATGATAAAAAGCACTTTGCAGGGTTGGCAGTTAGGCTGGCAGCCCAGATAAAATCTATTATTGCCTGAAATCGGGACATATGTCTTTCACAGACCGCATTGTGAATCACAACATCATCAAGGTAGATAGCAGCATATTCTTTATGAGGCCTAAGAATGCTATCCATCATACAGTGAAAATGATCTGGGGCATCATGCAACCCAAGTGGTAACACTTGGTACTGGAATAAACACTCAGGTGTAGAAAAAGCTGTTTCCTTTGCCCTTTCAGTCAGTGGGCCCTGCCAGTAACCTATTGTCAAGCTAAAGTATTAAATATCTGGAGCCCTTTAATCTCTTTATTAATTCATGAACCCAAGGCATAGGGTAAGCATCAAACTTATAAATGTTTTTCAATTTACGAAAATCATTACAGAATTGTATTTCACCAATTGGCTTGGGCACTAGAACAATGAGATTACGCCATTTACTCTGTGATACTTCAATTACCCCTAAGTCTAGCATCTTCCTTACTTCTGCATTAACTGCCCCTCTTCTAGCCTCTGGTATTCTTATGCATAACGTCATTAATTTAAATGTGCCATCCTTTGTTCATAATAATTACACTGTATATTGGATCACAGTAAAATTCTGTATTGCTTTCAAAACATATCTCTATAATTTTGTAGAGTGCAACATGCTAATGGAAAAATTACACTTATTAGTATCACTACATCGCTATTAAAAGGGATAATCAACATACAAGCCCTTCAACCTGGGATGTAATCAATAAAAACCCTGATATTGCAATTTTGATTATTTATAACCATGTGCATTTTATTTGTCAAATTTCAAAAATTGTATGATTAATGATGCAGACAACTATTTGTTCTTGTTTTTGGGAGGCAATGATTATAAGCTTTAAGTGTATTAATGGCATAAGTTCTGAAACTGTTAAATGCCAAATAGAAGTGCAAAATAGTATTCAACCCTATGGGGCAGATTTATCATTTTTTTAGATGGACAAGGTTTACATGTAATGAACCTGTCCTCCTGAGTTTGCAAAGTACAGGGAACATTCAATTATCTGTACTAGCACAACCAAACTGCATGAAAATAGGGCTTGTCAATCACCAAGGTCAGATTGGTCCAGGGTAAATTTCATCCAGCAAATCTAGTTTGGCGGAGAGAGTTTGGGAAACAGTGGTTTAAACAATGCTTCATAAATATCAGTTGAAGGCTTAAATGGGCGAATCTGCAAACGATATATAAATCTGTCCCCATCGTTATCTAGGATTAGTAATACATAAAATACCAGCTCTAACAAATTAGAATATGTAATTTGTGCTTTAAAATGTCTCTTTAATGAGGTGGAATCAATTAACAAATTAATTGAATGCATCAATTTAATGTTCCAGATGGTGTCATTTTATAATTTAGTTTATGGCTTCTTATTATACTCTGCAATTATGAATTAATACAATTCCAGAAGTCACTCTTTTAGTAAGTTTTTTTTTAATAAAAATAATACCATAACTTAAATGTCAAAAATAATCTATAAGTAGCTTCCTCCTATGTCTCTACCTTTGCATTTGTACGCTTCCTATCCTGCACTGGAAAGCATAACGTTTCCTTTGTTTAAACAAGTAGTGTTAATGGTCATTGATACCAATTTATTTGTCAGTTTAGTTTAGACAATTTGTTAAACACTTGACAAAATCCATGATTTTGTTCAAGGTTTAAATTAATCCACTTTTATTTAAAAGGATAGTCTAGTTGAAATAAAACTTTCATGATTCAGATAGGGTATGCAATTTTAAACAACTTTCCAATTTACTTTTATCATCAAATTTCCATTGTTCTCTTGGTATTCTTTGTTGAAAGCTAAACCTAGGTAGACTAACTTCAAAGCCCTTGAATGCCGCCTCTTATCTCAAAAAATTTTGACAGTTTTTTCAGAGCTAGACAGCATTAATTCATGTGTGCCAAACAGATAACATTGTGCTCACTCCCGTGAAGTTACTTGTGAGTCAGCACTGATTGGTTAAAATGCAAGTCTGTGGGGGCGTGTCCGGACGGCGGCCATACTAGATCACACTTTCTGTAGCTCCTAAAGAGATCTCACATATATATATTGGATCACTTAAAAGGGGAAGTTTTCCTGAAGAGATTGGTACTTTTGCAGTAAAGCTACATGAGTATCCAGCCCAGGTCCGGACTATCATAATAACAGGACGCAGCCTAGTGCCAAGCTTTCAAGCCCTCTCTCTCCCGGTCGGGATGGGGATAATACAGCTCTTAATAGACTACCTACGAATGCAGAAGAATCTCCGTATAACATTCAATATGGGGGAGAGGTGTGGTCTCGTGCGGGAATTGCTGATGCAATTTGAATCCAAAATGGATTGCTGCATGGAGAACCTTGCCGCCACCATTAGAATGCCGAGTCGAGAGGAAGCCATGATAAAGACACTGCCGCCACAGCCTTTGGGATCTTACCCCAAGCATGTTCACATGGTCGCTCCAACTAACCGCAAATGTATGGAGGCCCCTAAGGTACTGCACCACTCGATCAGTCAGCCTCTGAGGTACAGCACAGACCGAGACCTCCACGAAGCACTTTTGCAAAGTCCGGATTTAAAGCAATACCACTTACCTTTTCCTAGCCCATATACCCCGAGAGACGCAGAGGTACATGTCTCAGCCTTGTTCAGAAGCTGGGGAGGTGCGGCTGACTCCTGCGGTGTGGAGATGACATTCTCTGACGCTTCACGTGAAGAGGAGACTATGATGTCGCAGTATCGGAGTGTCTCTCTCAATGTACACTGGTTGCGGCTGGCTGAGTTCACCAGTCTTGGCCTCATGTGCGGAAGACGTTTTCTGGAAACTCTACTCAAGAAGGGTATAGGGTGAGATCTTGGGGGTTACCCGAGTACTGACCGTTGACAGTTCCTTATGCCCTAGTACATGGATTAATGACTTTGTCACTGGACTCAATATATTACTTTGCCTCTTTTCTTTGTGGTTGTGCCTAACTTTACTCAAGGCTCGATATTCATAGAGGACTCCTAATTAATTGTTTGTTTTTTTTGTTTTTTTTATTAATGCAATTAGTCTGGTGCTTTAACCTTGTGGGCTGGTGAGCAGCTTGATTGATATTTGAGTGACATGTTGAAATATATGAGATCACATTTAGTGCAGAGTTGGTCCCTCTCCATGCCTCGCTACCTAGGCTGTCCTGCACTATGAATCATAAGTCTCAACTCCCACTAGTTATAAGAATAATCAAGTACAGCTAATATTAGAGGTCCCAAGAGTTTTAGTTATTATGCCACTGGTTTCCCTTTTGCCTAATAATGTATGAGTCTTCCTGCAGGTCCTAATGTTGCATATATGTTTTTCTATTGAGCCCACTTTGAACCCCCATGTTTGCGCATAACTATATGATCTTATTCTGCAGGTTTATTACATATTGTATAACACTTTAAAAACAGTAGTTTATACTATGTGAGTTAGGAATGTCCTTTGTTTGCTAGGTATACTGCACTACTGCTATGTCGCACACCTACGCCACATTTTAACCTTGTTCCAATTTCGTGCTACCTACAATTCATTATAAGTACCATTATGGATGGCGATACTGATCCTTTCTGTTTGGCTTACAAGTTAATTAAAAGCCCTCCTCTTCTTCTCTCAGCTGGCGAGAGTTGAGGGGTCTTCCTACGTGGGCTTAGCCATTTAATGACAGGTAGGCTTGGTTGAAGAGCCACTATTAGCCACTTTCACATATTAGTCTAGTTAAAGTAGGTACATGGTTCATACTTGGGTGGCATATATCTTCTAAAGCAAACTAATCTTTACATGTTTATGCTTTAATTTATACGTTCTTATATTCACTTTTATATGTTTTAATGTTCGCATGAGTATTATCCCTATTCTACAACTGTACTTATGCAGTTTTATTTCAAGCAGTGTTTACCCGCTAGTATATTTGATATAAGGCAGGGGGCTGATTTAGGTCCTCTATTTGACTAACATGCGCTTTAAGTTTTTACCTATATCTATAGGTCCATAAGAGACCTGCTAATTAGTCTGTCATGCTAGCATCTAAAATTATAAAATGAAGGTTTCAGAAGTGTACCATTTCTCAAATAATATGTTTTCATCTATATCATTATCTTGTACTGTATTACCTGAATGTACATTAAGTCATTTTCTATCTGTTGTCAAATGTGCAAAACCTTAATAAAAAGTTTTTAAAAAAATAAAAAAAAAAATAAAAAAAATGCAAGTCTGTCTAAAGGACTAAAATAAGGGGGCAGTCTGCAGAGGCTTAGATACAAGGTAATCACAGAGGTAAAAAGTGTATTAATATAACCGTGTTGGTTATGCAAAGCTGGGGGATGGGTAATAAAGGGATTATCTATTTTTTTA
>CAJPDP010030740.1:0-16865 GCA_905336975.1 Bombina variegata variegata
TTTCCCCTGTGTGTTTGGGTAACACTTGTATCTGTGCTTGTACAATAATTTTTAAATGATGGAATAAAAAGTTTTTTTACATTTTACTACATCCAAGTTGTGCTGCCTGCATTGCTTCACATAACTCTTTTGGAATCTTTATATGGATTAGGATGGGACGGTTTGGAGGTTTTCATGGGTAGTCCCTTCCTGATCTCATATATTCCCCTCGGTTCTAACTGTTTTAATTGTTAATGTTAGTTATTTATCTACAACGTAACAATAGCAATTCTTGAAATGTATTAATGTTATGATGTTGTGAAAAGAAGCTATATTTGGTCTTATATATAAAATGAAATTTTTTTCAACAGGTCGGCTATGGGCATATTCCCTCTGAGTAAAGCCTAGAAAAGGGCGTGTTGGTCTACTATACGACCTGGTGATATTGCCATAGCTGATATATAGTTCCATACACCTACTTATCAGTCTATTGTGTTTGCATTGTTAGTGGAAGCTTTCCACACTTTGGTGGTGAGGTAACTACCTGATACTTCTGAGATCTTAGTTTGTAAGGGATCCATCTTATTCTTTTCTTTAACTTCACTTGCTTTCTATACCCTTTACCACTTCTATTCCCCTCCCCCCCCTTTTTTTTTTTTTGACAGTTACAATGGCCCCTCAGCGGAGTGAGTCTCACGTCCACCCCCTAAAATTTTTATCGATCAATGTAAAGGGCCTTAATAACCCGGGTAAGCGTTCTATAGTTATCAGGGAACTACATAAATTACAGGGTGATATTGTTTTCATACAAGAGTCACATTTTGCCAAACAAAAGGAGCCTAAATGGCACAATCATAGATACCCAGTAGCTTTTTTTTCATCTGGCCCACGTAAACAAAATGGAGTAGGGATTTTGTTACACCATAAAGTACCCTTCCAAGTGCAGGACATTGTGAGAGATAGGGAAGGTAGATTTCTGATAGTGGTGGGCCTTCTGCATGGTATACAAACAACACTGATTAATATATATGCCCCAAATGTTGCACAACATGCATTTTTTAAGGTACTTTCGAGTAAATTATTGGAACATACCAAGGGAATTACAGTACTGGGAGGAGATTTCAATGCACCACTCAATCCAAAACTGGATACTTCCAATGGCCTTTCAAGCGTACCACATCAAGTATTAAAACACATTAACACGATACTTAAGAATCACTTGTTGCACGATATCTGGCGAACACTACACCCCACGGAGGCAGAGTTCACGTTTTACTCCAGCCCACACAAGAAATACTCCCGTATAAAAAATTTTTTTACTGACTCTCGAGGGATTGAGTATGTGAGACGAAGTGATATAGCCCCAATTACATGGTCAGACCATGCGCCTGTCTCGTTTGACATGCTGTGGCCTGAAGCACCTGCTACCTTTTTCATTTGGAGGCTAGATGATGCCCTTTTGGGATACTCTGAGGTGGTGGGGGACATCTCCTCTCATATGACAGATTACTTTGAATTTAACGAGACAGATGAATTACCACTGACTACGGTGTGGGAAGCCCACAAAAGTGTTATCCGAGGTCATCTTATAAAACACAGAGCTAGATTGCAAAAACAAAAAAGGGAGAAATATGACCAGAAGAACAACATAAAAAAAAAACCTATGTGTACTGACAGTGAAGTTAAGTTAAAACAGGCAAGACTAGACTTTAGGCAATTACTACAGGACGAGAACCATAATATAGCGATTTGGCTCAAACAAAAGTATTATGAGGGTGGAGATAAAGCAGGGAAGTTATTGGCGAGGGCCCTTAGAAGAACTCAACTTAAGTCATATGTTTATTCAATGAAAGATGCTAAAAATAAGGTTCATAAAGATAGCCCTGGAATCGCAGAAGTTTTTCGTGCCTATTATAGTGGCCTCTATAACCTAAGGCCTTTGACTCGAGCCCAGTCCTTAGATGCGCTCTTTTGGATTATCTCAGAAACACACGTCTACAAACTCTTGATGAGGAAGCAGTGGATTTTCTGGAATCTCCTTTGACTCAAGAGGAAATAAAGGAGGCTCTTTAGAGCTTACCAAATGGAAAGTGTCCTGGTCCTGACGGGCTAGGAGCTAAATATTATAAGACTTTTCTGACGGAATTGCTGCCACACCTACAAACCTTGTTTAACTCCCTGCCAGATATGGAGGCCTTGCCGTCTTCCATGTTGATGGCATATATAACAGTGATCCCTAAGCCGGGTAAGTCACCAGATGAGCCGCAAAGTTACAGGCCGATCTTACTGTTGAATACCGACGTGAAAATATTAGCTAAGGCACTGGCAAACAGGGTAAACAGGTTCTTGCCCGGACTGATTGCCTCGGACCAAGTTGGGTTTGTCCCAGGCAGGGAAGCTAGGGACAATACCCTTAAGGTTTTACAGTTAATCACACATTCTGAACAGGGAGGACTGCCGCTCACCCTACTGTCCACGGATGCTGAGAAAGTGTTTGACAGGGTGAGCTGGCAGTTCCTTAGATGTACGTTGGAGATGATGGGCTTTGGGGAGAGGTTTATCAGGACAGTCTTTTGCCTCTACTCTGTGCCAAATGCGCGGGTTAGGGTGAATGGCATCCTATCTGACTCACTGTTCATTACCAATGGGACCAGGCAGGGGTGCCCCTTGTCTCCACTGCTGTTCGCTATCACAGTGGAGGCATTGGCGTGTAATATCTGTGACAGTTGTCAAATCAAGGGGTACACGTTACGTGACAAAGAGTATAAGATAATGTTGTATGCGGATGACCTGCCGTTTACTCTGACGGATTTGGAGAACTCTATTCCTGTCTTGTTGCAAGAGTTTGCCAGATATGGCGAGGCCTCCAATTTCCTACTCAACGCTTCCAAATCAGAGATCCTAGGGGTCGCATTGGACCCATCTGTCAAGCAGTGGTTAAGAGACAATAGCCCATTTCAGATCAATGATAAACAGCTAAAATATCTTTGGAGTTTACCTGACAACCTCTATGTCTGATATATTCGAGGCAAATTATGTGACACTAAAGGGGGAGATCGCTGCCGATCTATCATCATGGAAACACAAGACAATTTCGTGGTTGGGGAGAATAGGTGTAGTGAAAATGAATGTGCTCCCGAGACTATTATATTTGTTCCAAACACTACCCATTCCGCTTCCCTGCGCTTTCTTAAATGCGCTTCAGAGATTAATGGAGGAATATATCTGGATGGGGGTTAGGCCCAGGGTCAATAGAGCGACCATGATCCTTCCGAGAGACGCAGGAGGATTGGGACTACCGGACATTAGGTTGTACAGAAGAGCGGTGATATTACAGAGGGTGGTTGAGTGGTGTCAGGGAAACTCACAGAAAGACTGGATTAGAGTAGACAGGGATATACTGCAGGTGAAGGACCTGGCACCCCTCTTGTGGATAAGCAGTAAGGGAAGACCACTTCAAGTACAGAAATTTCCGCTGTTAACGGAACTTTTCCACTTGTGGGACAGAACGACCCGGGTGGATTCTCATATTTCCACTCAGTGCTCTCCCCTGACGCCAATATGGGGGAACCCAGACTTGCCTTTGCAGATGGGACCACCCACGGCTCAAACTGCAACTCTCCCTAACCGAGTGGCTAGTTTTGTGACGATGGGGAGAATAAGGACGAGAGAGGAGATTTTGTCAGACCACCCAGACTCCCTGGTTCCCTGGTTTGTTTACTTACAAATTGGGCACTATATCAACACACACAAATGCAGATCACAGTTTTTTAGGGACCCTACACCGTTTGAATCATTGTGCATACAACACACATCATCCAGACATCTCGTTTCAATCATTTACACCCTGCTTGTGCGACCTACAGATAGTCCCTTACCAAGTTACACTAGGATGTGGCATAGGGAACTGGGAAAGGAGTTTACAGGAGAAGAGTGGCAGCGGATTTTCCGAGCTGTAAAGACCCTGTCGGTTTCGGCACGAACACAGGAGTCTCATTATAAATTGCTGAGTCGCTGGTACCTAACACCAGCTAGACTTAAAACAATATATCCCAGACTATCTGATAAATGCTGGAGGGGGTGCGGTGAGACAGGTTCGATTCTGCATGTTTTGTTGGACTGCCCACTGTTAGAGAGTTTTTGGACCTCTGTCTGGAGGGAGATCCAGAGCGTGCTAGAACTAGACATCCCAAAAAAACAACTACAAACAAAAGCCTTGATCTTTTAGAATGCTAATCAAACATGTAGCAATCCTAACTAATTAGTAGAATAACCTAACAAACAATATAACAGTTTTCAACAACCTTTCTCTGTTTTCCCAGATAAGTTTTCACTTCTCACTGCTGTCCTGCCCTCATCAGTTAAAACGAACATGCTCTGCCTAGGAATCAGCAGCCTGAGCGTTTAGCTGAAAGTAATTAATGAATTAGGGAGAGGTGAATACATAGAGACTGTGAAGGATTCTGGGTCCTAAATACCTTACCTTCACTACCCTTCCAGACACACTGTGACATATCCTCCCCCCAGCTCAGACCTATAGGAATGAGCGGACTTCATCAATAATCAATGCACATGGGAGAGACCACCGGAATTACCCTAAGCTTTACCAGCCCTATGTGTTATAGTAAAATGAAATGAATGAAGGCTGAGAAACCACATAGTCACCCTGGCTTTTTTCTCTTTATTCTGTCTCGTCCAAGTCAAAGGTGCATGATCCTTAATCAGTTTAAATTTCCTTCCTAACAGATAATATTTCATGGTTTCTAGAATCCATTTAGTTGATAAACACTCTCTCAACTACAGATACTTTCCTCACCCCGTGCACTTGAGATAATACCGCTCCTAGACCTACATCAGATGCATCAGTCTGCACCACAAATTATTTTGTGAAATCAGGAGTGACTAAAACTGGGTCATCACACAATGACATCTTCAAGACATTAAATGCCTTCACCTTACCATCACTGAACGTTTAGACTTGGTTAGCTCTGTTAACGCATTAGCAATTGTAGCAAAATTAGGGATGAATCTATGGTAATACCCTGCCAGACCTAAAAATGCTCTTACTTATTTATTTGTTACAGGGCGGAAATAGCCTCTACTTTGTCCTTTTGTGGTTTAAGTAATCCCTTTCCAATAGTGTAACCAAAATATTCAGCCTTTCCCAATCTTAAATGACACTTAGCAGGGTTGGCAGTTGGGCCGGCAGCCTGGATAGAATCTACTACTGCCCCGAACTCGGGCAGATGTGTTTCCCAGTCCGCACTGTAAATTCAACATCATCAAGGTAGGCAGCAGCATATTCCTTATGAGGCCTAAATATCCTCACCATGATACACTGAAAGGTAGCTGTGGCGCCATGCAACCCAAATCGTAACACTTTATACTAGAATAAATCCACAGGTGTAAAAAAGGCTATTTTGTCCTATGCCTTTCAGTCAGGGGAACCTGCTAGTAACACCTTGTCTTATCTAAAGTGCTTATTTATCTGGAGCTCCCAAATCTTTATATTAATTCATCAACCCGAGGTATAGGGTAAGCATCAAACTTAGAAATGTTATTAAGTTTACAAAAATCATTGCAGAATTGAATTTCACAATTTGGCTTGGGAAATATAACAATGGGATTACTCCATTCACTCTGTGATACTTCAATTACCCCTAAGTCTAGCATCAAGTTAATCTTTTTCTCTAGCTCAGTAATGATTTCATGTTTAATAACGTGTTTTTCCTGTGAAGAAAACATCTCTTTTTATTAAACAAACTCCTTAACTTCCTGCTTATGATGAGGTACCAGAGTATCTGAGATTTGTACTTTAGGCTCATTTTGTATTACTTTGCGAGTAGGTTTGCTTTGTATCATCATTAAAACATCTCTCTCTCTCTACCCAGGGTTTTAGAACATTTATATGGTAAATGTGTTCTAGCTTCCCCTGGCCTTGCTCTCTCACTTTATAATTTGCCTCATTGACCTGTTGAATTATTTCATACTGTCCTTGTCAACTTTGCTCTTGCATTTGTGCAATGTATTCTATAACACTGCGGTGAGGGAGTGTGTTCCTGCTTCCATGTCTCTTTAGTGATATATAATATACCTCTGGAATGTTTACCATATAGACCTGTGGATGATTGAGGTTCTTCTCTAATAGAGAACATGAGGTATGGTAACAAACAGTCCCGATCCTTTCCATCTTTCTCTATCATTTTACGTAACATAGCCTTCAATGTTTTATTAAACCTCTCAACCAGTCTGTCAGTTTGGAGGTGATGTACTTATGTTCTAAGCTGCTTAATTCTAAGAAATTTACACAATTGTTTCATTACATTTGACATAAAAGGGGTCCCCTGGTCTGTAAGAATCTCTTTTGGTATGTCCACTCAGCTAAAAATCATCATCAACTATTAAACAATATTTTTAGAGGTATTTCTTAAAGGTACTGCTTCAGGAGACCAGGTTACATAATCTAGTATAAATAAGATACATTGGTGCCCCCTAGCGGATTTAGGTAACAGCCTATTAAATCCAACAACTGCTCCATTTCATTAATCCCCTTTTTTTACTGTATAAAGTAATCCATGCTTCACTTTAAAAGAGGGAAAACACAAAGGTTTGTTAGGGTCAGTTATAGTTCCTTCTATCATCTGAACATTTTCCATTGCGGCTGTTAAACTTAAATCTTTCCACTTGGCAGTATGCAAATTACCAGGACTAGATCCTGAAACTGTACATCTCTTATAGGGGCATCATTCATTTCTGGGGGGTTCAGCCTCATTGCCCAGGCATACTAGAGGTAACTAATTTTACTGTGTCTCCAAATCAACATTAGAAAAAGGCAAAATGTTATCTATTTACTGGTACCCCTGGTTCTTCCCCTGGGTACATTTCCAGAGTTCCTAGGGATTTCTCCCATATTTGACAAAAGTAAGGGAAGTCTCTGCCTATCATCAAATCATAGGGCAAAACAGGTACTGCACCTACAAAACATTTAACCATTACAATATATGTAATAACTTCTACCTCTGCTGTAAAGTTGAGTAAGTGTCACATTTACACATACAATATCAAGCAATTGTACTGTATCTAATATTTTGAGTTTAAGCAAAATACTTTTTAGCAAAGTAACCTCACTTCCCGAATCAAGGAGTGCTTGCACAATCTTACTTTCAACCTACACAGTTCTTAAATAGTCTGTAAAATTAGCATTAGTTACCCCAAATAGCTTGGTGAAAGTTATGTCTGTCCCTGGTTCCCATATTGCATTCCATGGGTCCTTCAATCTGTGGACAGTTACGTGCATAATGTCCAAGTTCCTGACAATAAAGCATCTTATTAGACCTTCATTCTGTCCTTGTCTCTGGGGTGAAAATCTGGGTAGCCTTTTCTCACCATGTCCCAAACTTGGTACTGATCCATTTTTTCCAGACCTTTCACTTGTCCTGTTATTAGGACACCTTGAATTAGGTTAAAGATCAATACTGTGCAGGTCCTTAGCAGTCAAATATTGTTCAATCAAGCACATTATTTTAACGTGCCGTTTTTTGCCCATAGTTTGAGTAACTGCAGATGGCAGCATAACATTTGTCAGTGGAGCTCTGTCTTCCTGCTGAGCTTCCATTATACTGCTAACTTGTGCAGAAAGAAAACGAGTGGTCTCCTGCTGAACTGCAGAAGCCTGTACCAAGGCCTTTATCAGCTCTTCCATCTTTAAAGCAAATGTCTTACAGCTTCACAGCAAAGTTTTCTATCAGCATTTTTTTTTAGAAAACATTTATACCCACAGACCATTTAGTGTTGTACTGACATTTGCCACCATATTGTGATATGGATATCTGGTTTCAGGCAAACAACACGGTCCTCTAGGGTATAAACATTCGCAGATTTGAAATTGCAGAAAAAAGCAGTTTTTAGTACAGAAAAAATCACATGCCAAACTTGGCTTTAAATCACATTCACAGGTGATTTCAAAAACATCTACAAATAAAAGCCTAGCTCTTTTAGAGCAATAACTAAACATGTAGCATTCCTAACCATCCCAGTTATAATAATCTAACAAAAAAGATGTCAGTTTTCACCAACCTTTTCAGTGCTGACCTGTTCTTCCAGACACACTGGGACATTATATATAAATTTCCAAGATAAAGCACTCTCACCTAACCAGTCATCAGGCACAAGGGTGCAAAAAGTTATAATATATGTCCAAGAAAGATTGCACTCACTGGGTTTGAAACAAAAAGTATTTTACTCGTGTTACATTTCGGGGTATTCACCTTCCTCAGACAAAGTTAAAGTGAACAGTGAACAGTGAACAGTTATCTACATATAAAAAAAAACACCCCTCAATAGTGCAGCCAATCAAAAGCAATACCACCTCATTGGTGGATTAATACAAACATTCAATGACATAGTAACATGTGAATATGAGTGATCACAATAGTACTACAATTATCAAAAAATCAAAAAATAAATCTAAACATCACTATTTAGGTACATTGCCAATCATGGGTTAAAAATACATTATTACATTAACACCATCAAGTGTGTGTGTTATGAATGCTGTATTGACAACGTGAGTAGTGTTATCACTGTCTTGTGGAAACAGATCTAATCCTATGTGATTATATGCATAATGGACAGACACAGCGATATCCCATACGATCAAGGTATAACTGACCTGCATTTGAGTTATACCCAATACTTTGATATAGATTCAATAAATCATGTTTTTACATTATTACTATAGCACCCACCCCCTATACAGGGACTCCTCATCCTCAGCAGCACTTCACTTTGCACTCACTTGCACAGCACCTGTACAGTAGCACCTGCACTGAAACATTGTTCACCTTGGGGTGACGACTACAGCATTATGGAGACTTTGCCGATTCCATCATCCCTACCTGCTACTGAAACGAAAATAGAGGGAACAGAGGTACTATCACTCACCGATGAGGACGCAGCCAGAATCCTATTGATACAGGCATACAGTCCACAGAACTTTCTATTGAATCATCCAATGACATCTTTCTATATCTTTTAAAGTTGAAACAAAAGGAGAGAGATTTACAACTACGTGGCACATATCTGTCTGAATATTATAAAAAGAAAATGATCCCTAGAGGCTTCAGATATAAGAATGTACCCACACTAGGGAGGAATAACCCAGACTTTTGTAAGAAGTGGTGTGCTGTATCAAATAAGTGTTCCCTCGGCCTGGTCCTACTGGTGGTCAAAGAGGTTAGAGCACTACTGGAGAAAATTAAGGTGGAGATACGTGAGTTTGAACTTACCAAGGTACAGATTCTACATGATGATTCCTCAGAGGATTAGTTAAATGAACTGTCCACACAAATGAAGGAATATAAGGATGCTCTGGTAAACTTTAAGAATAAGAAACTACAATTCATGATGGAAGACATTAAGGACAAACAAGTGTACAGATGGACCCTGGGGCCTCAAGAATGTACAAATTACCAATTTAGAAGGTCACGCAGGCAGAGGACATATACTAGATGCCAGCTTAACACTGTGGACAGTAGCTCAGGCTCCAATTCATATATTCATGGTCCATGCCAACAAGCAACTCAAACTACAGTAGGCTTTCAGTCTTTTTGTAGGGGTGACCACGAGGTCTGGACACAGAAGGAGAGAAGAAAGCCGCATCTGAGGAGGGGTGGGTACCACAAGAAGACCACCTCTACCTGGAAGGATGAGGGCTTAATTATCAACCTGAGCTCTAGAGAATTATCCCCACAGGAAAAATGATTATTAAACAGGGGACTTAATGGTGTACCCATGACACAGATTAAACAATTTGACACCTGGTTGGATCTTCACAAGTTTCAAAGACCCTTAAAGTTAAAAGATTTCTTTCAAGGCACTTCCACTAAAGCTATACAATCTAAATATAGAAGCAGAAGTACTTTTGACCCACCACAAGTGAACCCAAGCATCAAGACTTATGTCAGAATGGTGACACAGGATGCACAACCCATGTTTGAATCACAGGTGAGACATAACTTGAATCTTGAGGAAAAGATGGCCATAGAAAGTTTGGCTAAGGATCCATCTAGTGTCATAAGACCGGTGGTCAAGGGAGGTGCAACGGTTATTCTTAAATAACAAGACTACAGAGAGAATGTTATGTCACAACTACAGGAAAATTCCACGTATAAACTACTAAGGAGGTGATCCAACTAAGGCCTTCCAGGCTAAGATTAAAAAAGTCTTACAGGAAGGTTTGGATAAAGACTGGATTTAACAAAACACATCTGAGTGGATGATGGTGATGCACCTAATTATATCGGTGCTATATACAATGCCAAAGGTACACAAGAAACTATCTTACAAACCCTTTATATGTGGGTGGACCAATTTCTACAACCCCTGGTGAAGTGGATGAGTTCTTTTATTAGAGACTCCACAGAAATGATTGACTGCTTGGAGCGGCTGACTGAGATACATCATATGGACTGGTTGGTCACTATGGATGTAAACAGTCTGTATACAGTCATACCCCATGAAGAGGGGATACAGGCAATTATGACAGCCTTATCACATTTTCCATACATTGGACCAGACCCAGAGTTCGTTTGTCTTAAGTTCGTTTGATCTTTGTCTTAAACTCAATTATTTTAAATTTGAGACTAACTTCTACCAACAGTGCACAGGGATGGCGATTGCTTTTCTTGACCTTAGAATCTTCAAAGACAGTAGTAAACTGGCCACTACATTATTCCAGAAACCAACGGACCGAAATTCGATGCTGCTAGCCAGCAGCAACCATCCTAGATCACTTATACGAGCAATCCCTAAGGGTTAAATGATGAGGGTGATTAGGAACAATACTAAAAGGGATCATGCTGAACTTCAACTACAGGAGATGTCTCAGGAATTCCTTAAGAGGGGCTATGTGCACAACTTGATAACGGATGTTAATAAGGAATTGGCACAAGTGATGCAAGAGGAATTATTGACACAGATTAAAGATGATACAGAGTCACAATGGCTAACATTTACCATAACTCATGGGCCTAACATCCAGGTCCCGGCCAATAGTCTATGAGAAAAATGGTGGATTCTGCAGCCTGACCCTACTCTCCCTTTTGCAGATTATGATCCTCCCAGGATGGGCTATAAACGTGGGAGTAATTTAAAAGATCAATTAATGTTAACGGATCCTACTCATTGTTACAAAAAAGAAACATTGCTTAAATATAGTAAACTTGGGTCCAATAGGTGTCCTATCTGTGTGACATGTCATGCCATGATCCAGGGTTCCATGTTCAGACATCGCCATAACAACAAGAGATATCAAATTTGTCATCATCTAACCTGTTACACCAAGTTTATCATCTATCTATTGAGCTGTAGCTGTGCCAAATTCTATGTGGGCAAAACGGATGATGACATTAAGAAGAGGATGGCGAATCACCGTTGTGCAATTAGAACAGCCTTGGACACTGCAAAAACAGACCAACCGGTAGCCAGGCACTTTCTGGAGGCTAAACATACCGTGAAAGACTTACGGTTTATTCTGATTGACCATGCCCCACCTCTCAAAAGGGGTGGTGACAGAAAGAAGAAAGTACTGTAAGTTGAAGCAAAATGGATATTCAGATTGGACACACTGCAACCTAGAGTTTTAAATGTCAATATTGATTGGCATTGTTTCCTCTGAGACTGTACCCTTATACATCTGGCTTGCATATATATGAAGTTGTTCATTTGTTATGGCCTGTTATTAGGGGAGCATTGAGGGAGTCATGGTTTATTGTTTATAACTTTTGTATGTATATATATTGTTTTTTCTCTACAATTTAGGTACAATTATAAATGTATAGGAGAATACCACTAGTCACACTATTACCAGAGGTATACACCTATGATATATCCCTCCTTAGGCTGTAGAGTTTAGTTCTGTTACATGGGTTGATAAAGTTTTATCTATTTGTAATTTTTTCTCCCATTTTAATATATATTAGTTGACTTTGGCTCTTTAACGTGATAGTTTTACAAACTATAGTCAGGTGCCCTACTTACAATATGTCCACTGCAAGTCAGGGGATTATACACACAGAAATAGAGAAACATTTATACATGTCTATATATGTGAGAGAGTGTGAGTTAGTTCATATATGTATGTGTAGAGGTACCATTGGCTTATCCTTGTAACATAGTCCAATATTGGGTATACTGCACATTCTCACAGTTATGCTATGTTGGTCACGATTCATTCGTTTTTTGTAGGCTAGTGTGTATATGGGTTATTATTGATGTCTTTTTATATTAGTAATATACTGTACTTGCACCATTGTTTGAATTTTCATTACAACAACCTTTATGTGCATTAGTCACAGATGCCTGATCCATAGCCAATCTAACCATATGACAGTGCTTTATTACGCACTGAATAACCTCTCTAACATAGACATAAGAGTAAGGATCTGGTTTGGTCACCTAGACGACCATTCTGAGGGATCCAATCACTTATCAGGTAACCAACACACCCCTGTGGGTAGAACATGACTCGATACTGTGCCCCTCCACCTTCCTGTGTAGGTTTGACCGCGAAAAACAGAGCGGTGAGAAATCCAACTTAGTTTGGAACGATATATCTGACAATATGATTTATTGAATCCATATCAAAGTATTTGGTATAACTTAAATGCAGGTCAGTTACACCTTGATAGTATGGAATATTGCTGTGTGTGTCCATTATGCATATGATCAAATAGGATTAGATCTGTTTCCACAAGACATTCATAACACTACTTACGCTGTCAATACAGCATTCATAACACACACCCTTGATGGTTTTAATGTAATAATGTATTTTAACACATGATTGGTAATGTAGCTATATAGTGATGTTTAGATTTATTTTTATTTTTATTTATTATTGTAGTACTATTGTGATCACTCATATTCACATGTTACTATGTCATTGAATGTTTGTATTAATCCACCAATGAGGTGGTATTGCTTTTGATTGACTACACTATTGAGGGGAGTTTTTTTTTATATGTATATAACTGTTCACTGTTCAACTTAACTTTGTCTGAGGAAGGGGTGAGTACCCCGAAACGTCAAGTGAGTAAAATACTTTTTTTTTCAAACCCAGTGAGTGCAATCTTTCTTGGACATATATACACTGCATATATATATATATAAGTCTGAATATAAAAATGTTTGCATTGTGGGCATATAGCCCGGGCATTAGACTAACTTGCAACTGGATTAACTGTAATGTCCCATACAGGGTAGTTAGTATTTAGGTTTCATATTTTAAAACTCATGTATCAGATAGTCAAAACTCATGTATCACAGATAAAGACTTGTCTTCTCATCCTCGTGACATCACTATAAAATGAGAAACTATAAAAGATCTTAGTAAATGCCTAATGAGATCGGTAATTCTGGGGTAAAATCCAGAAGCTTTAAGACCCTTAGTTTCACATGGGCACCAAAGGATGCCAGGATGTCAAAAGGCTAATATTTGGTTGATTCATTCTTGAAGATGAGTCACGCCCCTTTCCTTTATCATGCCTGCTCAGACAACTGTTGAATAAGTACTTGGAGCAAATTATCCATTTGATCAGCCATGGCATCTATGTAATGGTTTGTTCAATTAAGATGTGAACATTCTATTGCCCTGCTGAGTAACAGTGTACAAGAGACATTTCTCTTTGAAAAACACAAATGTATTAGTCATATTTTTTGAATGCTGTAGTAACTGGCTGAAGCTAGTAATTCATTTTAAAATAACAAGAGAGACCCCAGGAGGAGCTGCATAATCCCCATCTCCAAACATGTAGAATTTCTCACTCATTCCTTAAAGAGTGCATAAAAAACTCAGAGCCATAAACTCTCAAATGAAACAAAAACTTTAGAAACAAAACAGACCTCATCTCTGTATATAATAAGATTGAACTATTGATAGAGATAAACCACACCGAGGGCTCTGGACAAGTCCTGGCAGAGACTGGACAAGTAGAGCGCACAATAAACAATAGCACAGTACCTGAAAAAGGGACTTCTCCAATCAGAATGAGGAAGACAACAGAATCCGGAAGCAGAAGAATAGAAGAACCAAGGACTGTGGAAATATCGATATAAGACCAGAAACCAGACCAAACTTGCCAGGAAACAAAATGGAGCCAAAGTCAGTGTCCAATCCGTATTCAAAAAGCCAGGTATCAGTCCAATCTTGCAAGGTAACAAAAGGAAGTTAGAGTAGCCAAGGTCAGTGTCCAATCCGTATTCAAAAAGCCAGGTATCTTGATAATCACAGAAAGCTCAAGCAAAGGAAACAGGATACAATACTTGAGCAAGGAGAGTATGGCAGTTCTGAGATTTAAAGCCAAAAGATTGCGGCAAAAGTGACACAAGCGTAACAACGCAGAAGCAATGCAACACAACGATTCGAGAAGCAACGCCCAAAAATTACGCAACCCCGACAACACAAGTAGCGACATCCAAAACGATGCTCCCAAAATGACCCAAGTAACGGCACCCAAGGACGACGCGACCATGACGATGCAAGAAGAGCCACCCAAAAATGATGTGACGATGACGCAAAAAGGTAAACAGGGCAGACGATACTGACAGAGACATTATACTGTGTGTGTGTGGTGAAGTTAAAGGCAGAAATGTGATAACATGAATATTACTTCCCTCTTCTGTTTTTTTCTTATGCAAGTGTACAATATTAAAAAAAAACTATGCGGTCAATTACAATCCTGTAAAGAAACGCATCAATAAACAAATCTCTATAGACTTTAATGGTGTTTTCTGTTGAAAATCATTAGTTATGTTTTTCTAGTGTGATCAATCCTTATATGTGTGCTATGTGCATGTTTTTCCTGTAAGTTAATTTCTTTATTATTTGTTGCTCTAATATTTCCAAAAAAATTACATATTTTCATTCAATAAAAATAGATTTTAAAATAAATTCCTGAAGATTGAAAATACAAAAAATTACATCTGTATCCAGTTTGTCATATTCTGGGATCTGTATGATTGCCTCTTATTTCATCAAAATAATAATATTTACGTGTCGCATTTGGCGTACTTATTGCAAAAATGTATGCAAAAACAGCAGTCACATCAGACAAACTGAAGGGAGGAGAAGATTTGTAAATTAAAAACCTTTATTATTCTACTTATAAACAAGAAAGACACACCAAACACTCTTAGCAACTGACGCATTTAATCAGAGCTACTATTCAGATATTTCACAGTTCATTTTTAAAGTCAGAGTGGTCAATAATTAGCCATAACAATCATCAAGACAGCTATCCTAATACACCTTAATATATTTATATATAGGAATGAGAAAAACTTTAATGAAAAACTTCTCATTGTTAAAAAAAAAAATCGTATTAATATACTAATTGTGTACTTCAATGTATTAGTCAAATGCCATATATTAAAGTACATAAAGCACAAACAAAAATATTTTATTGTATGGTGCTTGTGTATAAAAGCCATGTATTATATTATTATACATTTTTAATATCTATAATCTATAGATCATATTTAATCAATAAACAGATTAAAATCACTAATCTTATTAACACCCAATGGTGCACCTGCCCATAGATGAAAGATCCAAAATACACCTCTTCAACTAAGCATTGAGGTTCTATCTGCTCCGTATATATGGGACAGGATTTGTTCAATACTTTGGTAAGATGAACTTTTGTTTCCTTGTACATGTTTCACAAAAAGTCTACCTTGTGTTTTTGGTAAAGGTCAGTAAGTAAATGTAAATAAAAAGTAAATGTTCCTCAATTTATAGTTCAATATCATAGTGGTGCGTCCTACATATTGACAATTGCAAACATTAAAAGTTGTAAGGTAGATGTGATGTGTGAGTGCATTTTGTATGTTGTAAATCTTATCTGTTTGTGATGGACTAAAGGTGTCATTGCTTTTAACATATCCACAACATTTACACAGTAAAACACCACATTTAAAAAAAAGACAGGTCTCAACTTAAGCCAGTTTCTTTCTGTTTTTGTTTTTCTTCTACGATCATTTTTTTCTTGTAATATCGCCTATTGTTTTTGATTGTCTATAACAGGCAAACATTATTTAATTATATTATATATTATTCTATTTTTTTTCTATAATTGGTGATGAAATGTATAAAAATAAAAAAAAATAGGGACAGCGCTAGAAAATCAGAAAGAGATCTCCTATACAAATAATACAAATAAGTATGTCAGTGGTATAATACTAAAAGTAATATAAGAAATGTTGATATGAAATGTAATGAAATATTTATTAAAAACAGAATCAATGGTTAAAATAAACAATATAAAGTTATATAACTATTGTAAATAGATGCCGGCATCAAGATCGTATGATAGAATATTGCTAGTGCAATAAAGCTAGTACAATAAGGTTAGTATAATAAGACATACAACATATACAGCTTTAAAACATATGAAGCGCTACAAACAGAAAATAAAATGAGCTCATTTGAACCACTTATACTCCTAAATAACTGGTAGTAGGATAGGTGAATTGAGTCACTTTGTGATACACGAGTGTTCTCTGTATGTATAATCCCTGTCCCAGAATCTACCAATAAATCTTGGACACTCTGACAGAACGGCTCCTGAACAGGTGCATAATACTCTATCTGTTCACTTGAACCACTTGAACTAAGTTTGTATTTATTTTAACTAGGTAGACTAGTTAGTAAATAGTTATTAACTATTTACTAGCTACCTAGTTAAGATAAATACAAATTAACCTGTAAAATAAAACCTAACCTGCCTTACACTAACACCTAACATTACAATAAAATTAAATTAATTAAATTAACAAAATACAATTATCTAAAGTACAAAAAATAATAAACACTAAATTAAACAAAA